>CAMOHE010044554.1:0-97915 GCA_946598075.1 Artocarpus hirsutus
TTAGATATACTTTACAATATTTTTGCTAAATTTAGGGAGTGATTGACTAAATTTAAAATTAAGAGATAACTTGTCCATTTATTAAAAATTTAGGGTTTTTCTTTGCTCAAGGAAAAAAAAAGCCTTGGAAAAAGAAAAATACAAAAGAAAAGCAATTGCAACTATAGAAATAGAAAGTAAAAGAAACTGAAAAAACAATAAACCTACAAATTGTACTTTGAAGTTTGATCTCTCGTATTCATAAAATTCATTTGATTATATATTAATCATATACTTATCTGACCCACGTGTTCAAAGAATTCCCTCGCTTAGTCATAACTAGTGTTGAATTATAAAAGAAACTCTTTTATTTGGCTAAAGGTCAAGAAACTACGTCGTTCTTGTCTAAAACAAAGAAAATTCATTCATTTATATTTATATATTATAGTTTTTTTTTATGTAAATGATATAATTGTATCATGTATTTCAAATTCAGACAACCATTTACTTGCATTTTAATCGAGCAACTACTATGCGTCCATAAAGTGGTTTAATAATTTTTTATAATCTTGTACCAAATATTTTGCGCACTTTGAAATTACTAATATGATTTGATAACATTTTCCCAAAGAAAAAATATTTATTTATCATTCGTGAGTTTTTAGGGGATATTTTATATATGGTGATGGGTCTCAAAAAATGACATAACCTAATACAAGGAGTACAGAGATTATTTTTATCTTGTCGACTATTTGGAGGATGCATATTGAAATCATTTACATGATTAATATCCTATTTGATAAAGTTAGTTTTAACTAATTTTTTAGTTAAAAATAGTGTAAAATTTTCATTTACTACAATAAAAAAAAATTACTACAATGTAAAACTCTTACATACCATATTGTTTATAGTTCTAACTAATAGTTATAACTACCTTGCAAAACATCTTATAATATTTTCCCAAAACATTTGGTTTGAAAGTGGACTCCACCTATGTTGTTGAGTTACTGAATTCCAAAAGACAACTTGTACCCTCGTGATTCAAGAGTGAATAAATTGTCGGTCCATATTATCTCAACATCATCCTTTTTTTTTTTTTTTTTTTGTATTTCTACATTTTCCATTAAGGTAATTAAGTTGTAGATAAGTATTGTTCGGTTCACGCAGATATTTGTTCAGAAATGGTGGTCTACTTGCTTTGAATCACGTGTTTAAGTAGTTAGTCGTCACATGAATGGTCTACCTAACTAATTTATCTATTTTTTAATAGTATTTCTTTGAATAAAAATGTACCTGTTTTCCCTTTTGATTTTTCCATTCGTTTGGGTCAAAAGGTTTTCAAGGAGGTATATTTGTAGCTCTTTTCCATGGGTGAGTTCAGACTCGATTCAATGAAAAAAAAAAAAAAAAAAAAACTATTGGCTTTAGGTTTCTTTTTATTTTTAGTCTTTTGGATTGTTTGAGCTTTTTTTTTCCCCTCCCTCTCTACAATAGCTTTTGTAATTTTTTTTTTTATTGTTAATAAAAGGAAAGATCGGCTTAGTCTGGGATATATAATCTAACGGGGGATACCTATACTTTTAGGTGCCATTTTAGTTGGGTTATGAATTTTTACCTTTGATAGTATTTGTTTATTCTCACCTATTTAAATACAATACATATCCAACAATTAAAAAAAAAACTATTAAAATCTCACCTATTTGTGAAAATAGTTCAAACCACCTAGTTCTAACATAAAACAATATCAAAGCTCTTACCTGCTTAATATTAAAATTGAAACTCTTGGTTTGAATTCTTCTCTTGAACACACCAAAAGTTTTTTTTTAACTTTGGCTCACATGTTTCCTTTTATGTTCTCTTAAAAATATCAAGATCTAACGTATAGATCTAGTGTAGATCTAGTGTATTAACCTAGTGTAGATCTAACGTATACACTATTTAACCAGGATAGCAGGATATTTTAATTGATTAAATTAACGAAATACAAAAGTTTAATTCGCATTTTTTTTCACTCCCTGCCTCAAATTCTTATTATTTCTCCTTTGAAAACAATTCCCCAAGAATGAAGATGGCAAAAAATCATAAATGGCCACCTAAAAGCGTAAAAGGCTAAAAACAGAAAATTTTTTTTAGATGATGATCTTTTCCAATCAAATTACAAATTCCGAAACCGACATTCTCCTCAAAACAATAAACCAACAATATTAGTCAAATCCTTATTCCTACTTAGCCCTTACTCTGACCCACACATTAAAAGAATTCTCTTGCTGTAGAATTTTAAATAACCTCTTTTATTGGCTCAAAATCAAGAAACTACGGTGTTCTTCTCCAAAACAAAGAAAATTTATCCATTAATACACACACACATGTATATATATATATATATATATATATATATATATATATATTAAAGCTTTAATATAATTGTATCGTGTCTTCAAATAGAGACAAAATATATACATGCATTTTTATCAACCAACTACGGTGGTCCACATCTCAGAGGACGCGGGCATAAAGTGGTTTAATAATTTTTTTTGATAATCTTGTACTAATCAATATTTTGCGCACTATGAAATTACTAATATGATTAGATAACATTTTCCCAAAAAATAAATAATATTTATTTAATGAGTTTTTATGGGATATTTCAGAGTTTTATATGGTAGTATATCTCAAAGAATGGCATTGCCTAATACAAGGAGTGCATAGATGAATTTTACCTTGCGGACTGTTGGGAAGATGCAGAATGAAAGCATTAACATGATGTAGATTGGTGTCTATTTCTCCTAAATTACTTGCTAAAGTAGTGAGGGCCCGGCACAGCTTCTGATTATATTTTTAGTCAGTAAAAAAAGAAAAATAAAAGCTGTAGTTTTTCAGTAAGTGTTTAGAATCATATTTTTAAAAGAGTTTTAATGGGTCAACAAGGTTTTAATTTTTTTTAAAAAGTTACAAAAATGTTATATTTAAGCTTATAATGTATTATTAATACTTTAGTATAAATTTCAAAGTCTATTTTAGAAGTATTTTTTTACAAAGCTATATTTTATGGCTTAGACATGAAACATTTATAGAAAGCAAAAACACTTTTGACAGTTTACCTAAACACTTTCAGAAACAACTTTTAGACTCATAAAGTCAAAAATAACTTCTAGCAATTCCCAAACAGGGCCTTAGGGGTGCTATTGATAGTCCTTCTAACTATTATTTTTTTAGGGGTGCTATTGATTGTCTATCTAACTACTTTATTTTTCTTAATAGCATTTCTTGGAATAAAAATGTACTTCTTTTCCATTCTGCGTTTTCCACGAGGTTTCGGTCAACAGGTTTTCACCAGTCATATTTGTATTTCTCTTCTATGGGGGCGAGTTCCGACTCTATCCAAAAGATAGAACTATTGGCTTAGGCTTCTTTTAATTTTAATCCTTTGAATTTTTTTTTATTTGTTTGTATTTTTTCTTCTATGATAGGTTTTTGCAATTTTTCTTTCTTTCTTTTTATTATTGATAAAAGGAACGATTCACTTAGTGTGGACTATATAAACTTAGCTAGGGATAGCTAAAAGTTTTAGTACTAATTTAGTTGGGACGTAAATTTTTAAGTTGATACTATATGTATATTCTCACCTACTTATTTAAAAAAAATACATATCTAACAATAAAATAACCCTATTTAACATAGTATTTCTTTTTTAGATTCAACGCAAAGGTTTTCTTTCGTTTTTGCTTAACAATATCAAGTCATATAAATTAAAATATTTTAACTTATATTAAATAATATTAGGAACAATCAATTTTATAGTATTTTATACAAATTTTGAACTATCATTTTTTATTAGCACATAAAACATTACCACATAAATTAATAAAAAATTTACATTTACTAACGAAAATATGACAACTCAAAATTAATTAAAAATAAAACTACTGTTGATGACCCAACCCTACTATTTAACCAAGATAATATGATATTTTAATTGATTTTAATTACATTGTTGGAAAGACAATATACACGAATAACGAAATATAAAAGTTTAATTCGTATTTTTTTCTACCCGAATTCTTATTATTTTTCCTGTAAGAACAACACCCTTTTTGTTCGAGTCAAAAGGACTCAAATCATCTGTCTAATTTTTGATGTCTTAAATAGTATCCAATCAATTATACTATATGACATATTATTTAAAAAGTTTGAAATAGAATCTAATTGACTTTTATCTGTTTTTCATTAAATGACGTCACACTATTTTCACACCAAATTTGAAGAGAATTAGAACTCAAAGTCAAAGAGGCGATTCATACTCGCTTTTACTAAAATCTCCTAGAATGAAGATCGCAAAAAATCATAAATGGCTGCCATAAAAGGGTCAAAAGGGTAAAAACAAAAAAAATTCTTTGTGACCGTTATATTTCTACCAAGCAAATTACAAATTTCATGAAACAGATATTCTCATTTAAAAAAAAAAAAAAGGACAGAGACGCCCACTTTCATTGATGACCGCCAAAAAGTGGAGAAAAAATTTATTTAAATAATGACAACCAACTTCTTTTTTCTTTTCTTTTTTTTTTAAATATTTCATTTAACGTCCTTTTTTAATTGAGCGCCCTATATGATTGAATATATGCAACTGTATATTCGCATAATCTGGTAGCCTGCGGTTCTGGAATATCCGAGGACCACGTTTTGCTTCAATTTATAACTAACACTGCTTCGTTTTTCTGCTTCAATCTCCCCCCTTTTGGACCCATACTTCTGCGATCTGTTCTTAAGGTCTCCTTCTCTCTCTTGTTTTTTATTTAAGTTTATTTTTTTTGGTAAAATAGTGGGCTGATTTTCCTTTTTGGCGAATTTGCGGATCTTTTTTTTTCCTAGTGATGTTATTATTTTTTTTTTTCAAATAAGTCTTCTTTTTTATTTTATTTTTCTATGTACGCGGTGTTATGGATTTGTTTTGGGCATTTGCCTTTTGTTTTTTTCCGGCACTTTCTGACGTGATATCGCTGGATTTATCTCGTGATTTCCTTTTGTTCTTGTATATATGTGTGTGTATGTATGTATGTGTGTATGTATACATAGGCTCAAAATAGGATCTTGTTGGTCTTTTTGGTGTGTGATTGATGTATATATCTTCTTCATCTTCTCGTTAACTGATTAAGGTATTGTTTTTTGATTTATTTTTATTACTGGGCAATTGGATTCTTCGTTAATATTACTCTCAAATGCCTTTCTTCTGAGAAAATCATTCACGATCGAAGAGCCATATTTCCTGTCTATGTGTGTGTATTTTCCTTGGAGAATTTATTTTCAAATTTTAGTGTCCAATGTAGGCTGAAAAATAGTCTTTGTTTATTTTCATTATTCTTGCAATTTCTCACGTAAAAAATAAAAATGGACTTCTAAAGAAAAAAGCGTTGAGTTATTTATTTATTTTTTTGAGTAAATGGGGTTCCTTTTCTGCGGATATAATTGATCCAGTTTGTTTGTTTGTTTGTTTGTTTGTTTGTTTTTGTTTTGTCTCTTTTTTAAATTTATTCCCTCGAGTGGTTTTTCTGCGGCACCGTTGTACACTATTTATGCTTGTGATTCTTGTGGTGGCTAAGACATTTTAAGAGTATAAGCTTCAACAAGTAAGTTTAGAAGTTGATGTGCAAAAATAAATAATAAAATATATAAAAGCACCAGATATATGAAATATGAAGAGGATTGATGTAGGACGAGTTTGTGTCTTGTTGGAGTTTTATTTAGCTGTTGTTCAACTTAAAATGGAATTCTTTATTTTCTGCGTTGTTATTTTGTTTTTATGGAGTTTTATTAGGTTTAGGATTAGGATTTATTTATTTATTTAAGTCTGCTTGAATTAAGATTCCTACTGAGATTTGGGTTGATCAGTCTATACATAAGGCTTTAGGTTTGTATTTTCAGTCCCTTTTTTTTTTATCATAAATAATAAACATTTAATTTTGAGTATTCTATACTATTTACTGCTTTGCTAGAAACAGAAAAGAAGCTTGAAATATTAAATTCTCTTTTGCAGAGAAAACTGTTAAAGTATCCAGAGTTCTGTTGATATGGTTCTCAAATATTTGAAATTTTGGAGACTGAATTAGTTAGGATAGAGTAGGGACTGATGGCTTCTATTCGTTGTCTTGTGTGAATTCGGTTGCTTTTAGGAATTTTTTGATGTTCCTGAGTTTGTTTCTTCTTTATTTGCTTGAAAAGTGAGTTTGCCATTTGATTGTTCATTTTCTGGTCATTCCTTAGATTTGCGAAGCAGCTTGTTCGTATCTTCATTTCCTTTCTGCCTCGGTTGGTGAGCTTGTTTAGATGGAATTTAAATTTTTCAGAACTTCTGTCGTTGGAATCTGTATAGTTGTTATCAGTTATAAGCTTCTTTTTGTTACAATGTGCTGCATGCTTTTATCTTTTCGTTATTGGTGAGAGAATTATGTGCTAGAATATGCACTGATAAAATTCGAGTTAAAAATCTATATTGGTGCGTATTTTGCTTGTTTGCAGATGGAAGAGCAAAATTCTGAACATGGGCATATAATTGAAGTGCGCGGAGAGGTTCCACCTGAGGACAAAAGCTTGCGTGGGATTAAGATTTGTGGGGAAGCACCGTGCGGATTTTCGGATGCTAAAACAAGCTCTAAAGATGCGCAGGAGCGATCAGCGTCCATGCGGAAACTTTTGATTGCAGTTGTCCTGTGTGTTATTTTCATGACTGTGGAGGTTATTGGAGGTATTAAAGCAAACAGTCTTGCGATTTTGACCGACGCAGCTCATTTATTGTCAGATGTTGCGGCATTTGCAATTTCTTTGTTCTCAATCTGGGCATCAGGTTGGGAGGCGACCCCTCGGCAATCTTATGGTTTCTTTAGGATCGAAATATTGGGCGCTCTTGTTTCCATTCAGATGATATGGCTTCTTGCTGGAATCCTTGTTTATGAAGCTATTGCTAGACTTGTCAACGGTCCCGGTGAAGTTAACGGCTCTCTCATGTTTATTGTCTCTGCATTTGGCTTGGTGGTTAATATTGCCATGGCAATCTTGTTGGGTCATGATCACGGCCATGGGCATGATCACGGCCACGGTCATGATCATGGACATGGGGGGCATAGTCATGGCCATGAGGATCATGATGAGAGACATCATCATGGGATAAGTGTTACCAGACATCATCATCATCATCCTCACCATCATGATCATCAAGAGGAGCCGCCACAACATGATAACGAGCAGCATAATGCGGATGAAGCAGGTGTCACCGAGCCTCTTCTTAACAATTGCTGTGAAGGTGAAACGAACGCTGCAGGTGGAGCTAAACCAAAAAGGCAATGGAATATCAACATACAAGGGGCTTATCTTCATGTACTCGGGGACTCTATTCAAAGTGTTGGGGTGATGATTGGCGGGGCAATAATCTGGTATACCGGGTGGATGATCATTGATCTCATATGCACGCTCATTTTCTCAGCAGTTGTGCTGGCAACCACGATCAGGATGCTGCGGAACATTCTGGAGGTTCTGATGGAGAGCACGCCTAGAGAGATTGACGCCACAAAGCTTGAGAAAGGTCTTTGTGAGATGGACGAGGTCGTTGCCATACATGAGCTGCACATTTGGGCCATCACTGTCGGTAAGGTCCTGCTGGCCTGCCATGTTATAGTTAAGCCGGATGCCGATGCTGACATGGTACTAGATAAGGTCATAGACTATATAAGGATAGGGTACAATATCAGTCATGTGACGATTCAAATAGAGCGTCAGTAGATCTGAGGTGGGTGATTAGCCTAGGTAGAGTGTTGTGTTTAGTTAAGCCAGTCTCAAACTTGATGTTTCTCTTTTTATTCGAAATATTGTTTAAGCAAGCTTTTTGCGTTAATTCCTTCTTGTTTTAGATAATGTGCATATTATTGGTATAAATTTCTTGCTCATTTACAATGCCTGAACTCCTGGCAAGCTCTCATACCAGTCTTATTTTCAAGATGATACTGCTCCAGTACTTTTAATTTTTTTTTTTTTTAAATCTGTGACATACATTTCTCATTCTTTCTTTGGGACTGCAATTTCTGGTGGTCTTGTTCTCGTTTTTGTTGCAAGTGAAGCTAGTTTGGATGGATTATGTTTCTCAGCGTATGCACACTACATTCTGTTTTGTTTGCACATTCTTTAATTGCGATTGCATTTACCTGCAGTTTCTTTTACGTGGTCCTGATTGTTTTGGCGTGGTCTACGGAGACCATATAAATAAATATATATATATATATATATATATATATATATATATATATTACAAGAAATCCCTCTCATCATGGAGATTAGCTGATAAAGAGGAGCGATGCTACACATCACTAACGATCATCATCACGCATCGTTTCAATCAATTACAACTTCTCATGGTAGCTCTGTGACTTGTTAGTTAGGATACAGGTCTCAGGTCTCGCGTAGTTTTACATGTCAATCTTTTAACGAGTTGAAAAACCAGTGATGACGATTACCATTGCTGATAAATAACACTTTTCGAGGGACAAAAAGGGCATAGAAACTTATGATTACCAATGATGGTGATATTATTGTATGTTATAAGAATGTTTTAAGGAGGGCAAAGAAACGCCAGTGGAAGGATTTTCAGGGAAGAAAGTAACAAGTTTTGTTGAGTGTAACACATGGAACAATATTCAGAACAAGTCCAAATCATTTTCATGCCCTTTTAAGGACCTCAACGACTGAAAAATTAAAAGCAGAACATGCCACATGAACGCTAGCAAACCCTGCTTCTTTTGCCAGGCTTTCAAATTCTTTTTCTGTTCTCTCCTTTCCTGTGATGTTGGCATTCATCATGATCATGTCAAATTGGAACAAGCTTCTAGCAGCAATGCTAGTGTCAGGGGCTTCCAATATCACCATATCCACCACTATCACTTTTCCATGCTCTGGTAAGGCCTCATAGCAATTCTTTAGTATTATTAAGCAGTTGTCGTCATCCCAAGCATGTAGTATCCACTGCTCCATGTAAATCATCGCATCAAAAAAAAAAAAAAAAATTGTCAGGTCCAGAGATATCTGTTTGTGTAGAATAAAGTGACCCGTACAATATTTTTCTGATGTCTAAAGATTATCAAAAGATTGATAAAATTGTTAAACTTACAAGGTTGCTAGCTTATAACTGATACAAATGACATTAATTTTACTGGTTAGACATGGAATAAGAGTCAGCACACTGGGGGAAAGAAAAAAATTCCTGACCTTCATGAAAATGGCGTCTCCTTTGGGAATGGCCACAAACATATCTCCTGCACAGTGCTCAATACCTGAAGCAAAATCGTCCAAGATATTAAGAGTGAAAAATGAACCAAACTGTCTTCTATATCTACATAATATCAAAAGCCACTATAGTTGGTCAACAGTAATTCAAATCCTAATGATGAACTTGAATGGCCACCAAAACTGTAATTTGTATCCGGTTGTAAGTAGTTTAGCAGTAAAACCACACCTGACTCTAGCATGATATGTAGAGTTCAAATTTCTCACATCCAAGTTCACATGCACACACACACACACACACACACACACATATATATATATATATATATTGTATTTATATAGAAAGAAAGAAACATGTAATTTGTACATATGCAAACCACTACTTGCAAGTAGGATTAAGCTTGTGCCAAAGCAATGTCTTTTCCTTTTACCCATTAAAGCAAGAAGTTTAATCTCGAGTAACAAGCATCTTCTTTCCTCCTAGGAAATTGAAACATATTCTAAGTTTGGATTCATACCAGTATATGTTGGAGACTTGTCTTGAACAGAAGCCAAATCAAAGTTGATGCCCTTGATTGTAGGGTACTTAGAGATGATCATGTTAAGGATACTGCCATCGCCACCACCCACATCCACTAGAGAAGTTAAACCTTCAAAACCTTGATAAATCTCCAAAATCCTCTTCATGAGTATGGGATTAAATTCCTTCATCGAACGCTTGAAAAGCTCAGCAAATCTACCATCCTTCCTCACGTACTCAACTGTGTTCGTTCCATGGGCCCTCTCAAATGGATGACCTCCTTCCGCAACTGCATCTTTCACGTGGTACCTGTTGTGACATTTCCACAAGAGTCCAAAGTAAATACGAATGAGCCGTTTAAAAGAGTGATTCTAACTATCAGTTACAAATGTGAATAATGTAAAACTCTCACATACTACCATTCTAAAACCAAAACTATTCATTCTAACTAGTCAGTAGTTGTGCTTTGGTCCAATTATAAACCATAAGCAATAGTACGCTTCACTAGTTTTTCACATCAGAAACATATCAAAGTATGAAAAAATATAGCAATTTGACAGGATGTGATAACAATCTGACGGTTCAAAAACATATCAAATTAAGAATTTCCTAACTTTTTGTGAATGTTACTACGTTTATTTGTAAAAAGGTATACATCTCATAAACTGAAATAGGCCAGGGCAAAAAGAGCCTAAATCTTTAAGAGATTAGGAATCATTTGTTGTTACAACTTGGTCATACCCATTCCAGTTATTCTTAATCCGATTCAATCCATTTAGTATAGAATTTTAGAGTAAGCTGATTTATAACTTGGATTAGACATCTGATCCAATGAAACACACACCCAAAAGTCAATTTAAAGCTCAAGTTCTGTTTGAAGTTTTCAGTTCAAACTGAAATTTTTTGTTGTTAGGATGTAAAGCTCTCATATTGTCAAGCAAAAATATGCTATAGTATTTTTAACTAATTGAATCTAACTAATACTCCTGAAGACTCTATTATACATACAAGCCGTTCATAACTAAGAAATCATATTAGTTCAGTTTGGGTATGGGTTTTTTCCACACAAAAGCCAAAACATTCCCATTAAATTTTCATAATCTTAAAATCAAATTCCATCCAAATCCAATTTGGATTATATGAGTTTAGATTGGTCAATCTAGCACTAAAAAGAAAAAGAAAAGAATTCCTGTAGCAATTATGCAGATATGAATCTACCAGACATCCATGTAGACTTTGTCCTGCATCAAAAGCAGTAAAGGTGCCAATGAAGCTCCCTCATGGTTTGGAACAAAGCAGTTGGAAATTGGTGCCAACCCATAAAGCCTAACGGCCTTCCCATCAGATTGGCTGTGGGAAACAGAACAAGTGAGAACAGAATAAGCCGAGAGAAGGCGAAGCATGCGATCAAGAACTAAAGGGGAATCTGGGTTCTGAGTCTTGAGCGCTGATGCCACTTGGGAAGCCGAGAGAAGAGCTCCTGGACTAGCTTTTTCAATGATCTCAAACACACCAAGCTCCAAAGCTGCTTTCATTACCATAGGAAGCACAGATGCGCTTTGCAAGTTGCATGGCGTATTGGGAAGAGTAGTCTTCTCCTTCCGAGGATTTTCTCGTCTGGTTTTCCATTGAAGTCATGTTTTGGTTGAGGATTTGATGAACCAAAGTTGGTTATATCGGTGTTGCCCTGGAACAATATCCTGGTTAGGTCATAACAGTAGCCACTTTAGACTATTTTCCTTCCTTAAGTGCCGTGTCGAGCTCTTGAATCGAGATATTGGACTGACCAATTCTACTCGCACTGTAGAGGTATTTTTAAATCGAACGATGATGGTCAAAATAAATCTAGACGATCGGTGTTGTTTGAAAGCGATAAAAATTACTGGTTAGAATCATTTTTATTTTTATAGTAAGATATGAAAGTTTTATATTATAACAATTTTTTTATTATTATTAAAATATATAAAAATTTTATACTATTTATTTATAATTGATAAAGTAAGAATTATAGTTCACATAGCTATACCAAACAGTTTTCTTATGGTTATGGTCCCACTTGAAAAAGCGGCTATCTAAATTTATAAATTGAAACATGGCTGATCCGAAGACTTTCTTGTCACGCGAAAGAAAAATCTTCTAAAGGCGTGCCACATCTCCTCCTCTGCCCTTGTCATGTTCGTAGATTTTTTTTTTCTTTTTTTCAGAGCCACCCAATTGTAGCAGTATCATTGTTAAGGAGGGAAAGTCTACATTAGCGTTTGTATTTATTTATTCATTTTTTTCTTTATATAAAAAGTACATGTAGCAGTATTATTGTTAAAAATTACTAAAATTTTCGCAAAACCACTTAAAAGTTGAATATGGATAACGCTATATTTTATAATTTTGAAAATTTACTTTAGTATCCAATATTAACCCAATTCTTAAAGAGGGCATAGCAAGGAAAAGAAAAAAAAAAAAAGAAATGAAACTAACCCCTTCAACACGAGATACCATAATGTTAAAGTTTTTATTAACGCAAACCATAGAAAAGAAATAGAAAGATTGTTATTGTGGTTCTCTGGTTCATGGTCTTACTCTAATCTCTTTTGTCTTATTCGACAAATTAACTAGGTGTTTGAAAGGACGATGGGAATAGATGGTAAGAATCATTTTTACTGTAGCATGTGAGAGCTTTACACTGTAATATTTTTTTTTTAATTGTTACTATAGCATGTGAGAGCTTTATACTGTTCATAATTAAGTTTGTGGTGGGAACTACATGGTGGGAACTATTGCCAAACACATGAAGTTTTGTACTAATAGGTAATAGCTCAAAACAAAGAAAAAATACTTCATCAATCAACAAAAATCACAAGCATCTTTAGTCCTAATTGGTTTTTTATTTTTTCTTTAACTCTTTTTTTTCTCACGTATTTTCATACTTCTTTTATTTGAGTAAGTTATAGCAGATAATGGTAGAATTTTTTAAGAGCTTTCTGCATTAGCATTAATTTTTTGGGTTGTACTGTCACTGTTAAGAAGGTTTTTACTCTATAAATTTTGTAAATTGGACAAATCAATGAGACTATATTTTTTTTGGTTAAAAATATGATACTTTATTTGTGTATATTTAGAAAGATATGATAAATTTGATGCAGAAAATGATAGAGCATTAATGACTGTGGATTTTGGTTCATAGTTTTATAGTTGGTATTAACCCCCTTGACAAAATATCTTGTCTTCGTCATTGTTGATATTACAATCTGTAGAAACACACTTGCATATTTTCCCAACCATTTTTTTTTATCCATCGACATTGGAACGGCGTTGACATTTCAAGGTTCCAAAGTGGAGAAAAGAAAGATCTGTACGGCGTCTTAGCTCAGTCAGAAAATTCAGTTTTACAAATGGTGACGGAATTGCAATCTTCTTATTTTTTTGTTCACCATGGTTGACTTCTTTAGAAAGTACAAAACAAGATTGAACCGGTCTATAAGATTCAATTATTGGCCATGTATCTTGGCTTAATGAAAATGCAGCATACCCATTTGGAAAATTGCATTATATTAGCATTTTCAAATGTCAAGTTGAACGGTCTAAGTATTATTATTTGAAAAATTGTATTGTACCGTTTAATTCTGCCATGATCAATTTTTGCCTTATCCAAAAGATTATAACTTTATAATCTGGGTTGTCCTAATTTTTTTCTATATATAAAAGGGACGTTGGTTTTAGAGTTTTGGGTTATTTACAAAACTATAATTTATAATTTTAATTATTTTTCAATTTATTATTTTGTTTGTAGACACTACAAAGGTATTCTTTGAATTTGAAAAATTTGTTTCAATTTTATGTTTTATGTACTTTTTTGACTAAAAAAACATGCAAAAATAAAAATATCTTTAATTAGATCGAATTTATTTATGAAATATATTTCTCTTCTTGATAATTTTTTTAAAGGATATTCTTACATTTAAAAATATATAAAATTTAAGATCTTTTTTTTTTAAATAAGATGTTTTATTTTAAAATTTACTATGTTGTTTTAAATCTACAAAATATTTTCATTACTGTTTAAGGATAGTTATGTTGTTTTGCACAATTTTTTCTATTCATAGAGATGAAATTGAAATTAGGTTTTTTAAATTCAAAAGATACTTTCGTATTTTTCAAAAACAAAAGAACAAATTGAAAAATAGTTAAAACTAAAAAGTATAATATGTAATTAACCCTTAGAGTTATTTAGAAAGGTAAGAGAAAACCACATTAGGAAATCTAATTTCCTATATTAGGCAAATTAGTAGAAAATCATATTTCCTATATTAGGCAACATATAATTCTCAATCAATTATAAAAGCTATTAATATGAGTTTAAATTTTGGTGATCTTAATTAATGTTAAAAACCCATTAATTATGGAAATTGATATGGAGTAAATTGAGTAGATACCATTTAGGGGATCATGGGAACCCTATATGAAGACTATTTTGGTTATGGGCCCCAATATACCAAAAAAACACGTTACAGTCTCTTTTCTCCCCATCAGAAAAAGTGACGACAGTCCCATTGAGGAGTTGAGGTGTTTTGGTTGAGGAAGATCACAAACCACCCGTTCTGTTGTTCAATTGATACCAATGGATCTAGGTATTTTATTTGTTAATTAATCCTCAATAATCTAGCATGATTTTGATCCTAAGCTTAATTGTGTTCTTGCTCTAGGATGTTCTCATATAGATTGCTTTGGGTTTGTCGGTTAAGAATTATGTCTAACAAGTGGTAGCAGAGCGGATTATCATTGGTAGATTATTGGAATTATTTTGCATAATTGTATATGTATTTTGGTTATATACATTCGGTTATATGAACACGTTTTCAAGCTTAAAAAAAAAAAAAATCAGTTTCGTGATTTCTTAAAGATTTCGTTTTGATTTTTTTTTCTTTTTTTTTTTGGTGTTTGAAATTCCTATATATATACACACACACACACACATTCTCCTGTTTAAAGTTGTTGGACATATATATATATATGTATATATGTGCATATATGGATGATTGCTTTCAAGAATTTTTTGATGAAAAATAAGGTTATAAATCATTAAGTAAATGATTTTCTAAGGTTTTTGTGATTTAAAACGTCGTTTTTGGTGTCTAGAAGGTAAAGAAAAAGGTGGGTCTGTAATTTGGATCCAACTGAATCCGTTTCAGGTCGTGCAGAACCCGTTTGGCTGAAGAAGACAGCCAAAAACGACGAGCCGTTTTATCAACGCCTGGAGCAGTCGTTTGGTTCAAAACGACATGTCATTTTTGGTGAACAAAAACGACATGTTGTTTTCTTACAGAAGGCTGCATTTTTTTCCCTCTTCAAACGATAGTTCGTTTTATTAAAAAAAAAAATTTTTTGGGTACCCATTTCCATATAAAAATTTAATATTCTAAAACAAATTAATTGAAACAATATGCTACCAAAGTAACCTCTTTTGTGTATATTAATTTATTTTAGAATGTCAAGATAATTGTGTATATGTGATTCATGCGAATATTAACCGGCCCAAAGGAAGGTTAATGTTTGGCCGAAATACATATTCACCTAGAGTAATGATATGTGATAATTGTTAAGCTTTCTATGTAAATAATAGTTGATCCAAAGAAAGACTATTTTTTGATAGGATTTATTATCAGTATTTGATTACTATGCCAAGAATACCACTTACAAGTTGATATCTCTGTCCAAAGACTAGGTGTTAATGTTGTACTAGGTATCTTAATTAAAGGCCCATATATATATATATTGTTTTAATTTTATTTATTTTGTTCTCTATTCAGTCTCAATTGCTACTGCTACGAATGTTTCTGCTCAAGTCAATAACATCCCAATGCTGAATGGGACGAACTTCAAAATTTGGAAGGAAACCGTGGAAATAGTCCTCCGTTGTATGGATTTGGATCTTGCACTTAGGTCAGAGTGACCCATTCCTACTACGAAAAACCCTAATGAGGTTAAAATTGAAAAATAAGATCGCTCTAATCGAATGTGCTTGATGATCATGAAACGCACCATTCTTGAAGCGTTTCGGGGCTCTATTACTGAGAGCGAGAATGCCAAGAAGTTCATTGAGGAAATTGAGCAATATTTTGTCAAAAATGAAAAGTCAGAGGCAAGTAGCCTTTTGGCTAAACTCGTCTCGATGAAATATAAGGGCAAAGAGAACATAGGGGAGTATATCATGGAGATGTCTCATCTCACATCGAAATTCAAGTCACTTAAGTTAGAGCTGTCAGAGGACTTGCTCATGCACTTGGTTTTGATCTCTCTTCCTGCACACTTTGGGCAATTCAAAGTGAGCTATAACACTCAAAAGGACAAATGGTCCTTAAATGAGCTTATATCTCATTATGTGCAAGAAGAAGAGAGGCAGCAGCGGGATAAGACTGAGAGTGCTCACTTGGCTTCAACCTCTCAAAGCAAGAAAAAGAAGAGAGCTAAGGATACTGCGGAAGGTTCTTCTCAGCAGAAAAAGAAATAAAGAAGCAGGATAAGGATTTTACCTGCTACTTCTACAAGAAGCCAAGACACATGAAGAAGGAGTGTCCCAAATACGCCGCCTGGTGTGTAAAGAAGGGTAAGCTTTTAACTTTTTTTTTGTTCTGAAGTTAATTTAGCTTCTGTACCTAAGGATACTTGGTGGGTGGATTCTAGTGCTACTACTCACATAAGTATGTCTATATAGGGTTGTCTGTGGAGCCGACCGCCAAGTGATGCTGAAAGATTCATCTTTATGGGTGACGGCAATAAAGTTATGGTGGAGGCTATAGGGACTTTCAGATTACGATTAAGAACTGGAATTTATTTGGATTTATTTGAGACTTATATTGTACCGTCTTTTTGACGAAATTTAATTTCTATTTCTTCTTTGGACAAATCAGGATTTTCTTGTTCGTTTGAAAATAATAAAGTTAGTCTCTACCAAAATTCAAATTTTATTGATTCTGGTTCATTAATTGATAATCTATACATGCTTGACATTGTTAGTTCCTATAATGAAATGCTGCAAACAAGTTCACGTGGTACAAAGCAAAAATTAAACGAGAATTTCGCTATCTTATGGCATAAGCATTTAGGTCATATCTCTAAATAGAGAATTTAGAGACTTATGTTAGATGGAATTCTTGAACCCTTAGATCTGACAGACTTTCAAGTCTGTATCGAGTGTATTAAGGGAAAGCAAACAAACACAAGAAAAATAGGTGCCGAAAGAGCTAAAGATGTCTTAGAACTCATACATACTAATATATGTGGTCCATTCCTTACGGCTTCTTGGAATGGACAGCAGTATTTTATTACGTTTATAAACGACTACTCTAGGTATGGTTACCTATACTTGATACATGAGAAGTTACAATCCCTAGACGTTTTCAAGTCTTTCAAAGCAAAGGTTAAACTTCAACTTGGAAAGAAAATTAAAGCTGTCAAATCTGACCGTGGTGGAGAATACTACGGTAGATATGATGGATCAGGAAAATAACGTCCAGGACCCTTCGCACTTTCCTCAATGAGGGTGGAATTGTACCACAATACACTATGCCGAGCAAACGTAGCATGAATGGTGTTGTAGAACGACGAAACCGAACTCTTAAGGATATGATGAGGAGTATGATTAGTCATTCTTCTTTGCTAGAGTCACTTTGGGGAGAAACGTTAAAAACTACAGTTTACATCCTTAATAGAGTACCAAGTAAAGCAGTTGCCAAAACCCCCTATGAACTTTGGACAAGCAAGAAGCCTAGCATTAGGCACTTGCATATTTGGGGTTGTCCAGCTAAGGCACGACCTTATAGGCCTTACAGGCCACATGAAAGAAAACTGGACTCAAGAACGGTTAGTTGCTATTTTGTTGGTTACGCTGAACGCTTTCAAGGGTATAAATTTTACAATTCCACAACAAGATCCTTTTTCAAAACGGGAAATGCAAGATTCCTTGTGGATGTTGAGTTTGGGGGGAAAGGAAACATAAGAAATGTTGTTTTTGAAGAAGAATATGCTATTGACGGTGTTCAAGTCTTTATACCCATCACTATTCAAGATGTAGCTCCAGCTTTAAACAGCAATGTTTAGATTCCTATTTTTGACATTGTTCCAAATCAAGACAACAGTAAAATTCCTCCTCTAGCACCACCTGTAGAACAAACTCAACAACCTCAAGAAGTGCCATCAAGGTGATCCACTAGGGAGAGGATAAGTGTGATTCTAGATGATTATATCATCTTTCTCCAAGAACATGAGGATGGCGTTGGTTTAACAAAAGATGATCTGATCAACTTCTGTCAAGCCATGCGTAGTTCTAACCCTAAAAAATGGATTGATGCCATGAAGGATGAGTTGAAGTCTATGAAAGACAATGATGTTTGGGATCTCGTCGAATTGCCTGAAGGTGTGAAGCCCATTGGTTGTAAATGGATATTTAAAACCAAGAGGGATTCGAAGGGTAATGTCGAGAGATACAAAGCACGTCTAGTTGTCAAAGGCTTTACTCAAAAGGAAGGCATAGACTATAAAGAGACTTTTTCTCCGGTATCTTCAAAAGACTCTTTAGAATCATAATGGCACTAGTGGCTCATTTTGATCTAGAGCTACACCAGATGGATGTCAAGACTGCGTTTTTCAATGGAGACATTGATGAGATGATTTATATGGTACAGCCAGAAAACTTTGTATTAGGAGATTCAAAGTCGATGGTTTGTAAATTAAAAAAATCCATCTATGGCCTTAAACAAGCTTCTTGTCAATGGTATCACAAGTTCCATCAAGTCATCACCTCGTATAGTTTTGTGGGAAATGTCGTTGATGAATATGTATATCACAAGTTTAGTGAGAGTAAATATATTTTCCTGGTGTTATATGTCGATGACATTCTACTTGTTAGCAGCGATATAGGCTTACTGTATGAAACCAAGAAATTTCTGAACATTAATTTTGAGATGAAAGATCTTGGTGATATCTCTTTTGTATTAGGTATTCAGATACTGAGAGATCGTTCTCGAGGTATCCTAGGGTTGTCGCAAAAGAGCTATATCGATAAGGTTTTGAGTAAATTTGGCATGAAAGATAGTAAACCAAGAGACACGCCCGTAGCTAAAGGAGACAAATTTAGTCTCAAACAGTGCCCTAATAATGACATTGAAAGAAAAGAGATGCAGAAGATTCCTTATGCATCAGTAGTAGGGAGTCTGATGTATGCTTAAGTTTGTACTCGTCCCGACATAGCATTTATAGTGGGAGTTTTGGGCAGATTCTTGAGTGATCCTTGTATGCAACATTAGAAGGCAGCAAAACGTGTAATGTGTTATCTAAGGAGAACAAAAGACTACATGCTCACCTATCGGAGATCAGACAATTTAGAGATCATTAGGTATTCTGACTCCGATTTTGCGGGATGGCAAGATAGCATACGCTCCACATCGAGTTACATTTATATGATGGCTGGAGGAGCCATCTCATGGAAGTCTGCTAAGTAGACTCTGATAGCTCCTTCAACCATGGCTGCGGAGTTCATCGCTTATTATGAGGCGTCCAACCACGGGATATGGCTGCAAAACTTTGTCACTAAGCTACGTGTGGTAGATGGTATTGATAGACCATTAAAGATTTACTGTGACAATAACTCAACGGTACTATATTCGATCAATAACAACAGCTCAACAAAGTCGAAGTTTATTGACATTAAATGTATGGTTGTTAAGGAAAAAGCTTAAAATAGGCAAATTTTCATAGAACATATAGGAACAAAGTCTATGCTAGCGGACCCATTAACCAAAGGCTTGACACCTAAGGTCTTTCACTAGCACACTGCTCATATGGGTGTTCTATGATTTTTTTTTTTGAACACTGGATTATTCAATTTGTTGTAGAATAAAGATTGATGGTTTATAATTCTATTTTTGAGCTTGGTTATGTTTTCTATATGCAATGTTTGCATTAGACTAAGGACTTTGAATTGATCTCACCGAAGACTAAAGAAGGGCCAGTTGAAAATAGACTTGTTTGAGATCACATTACATGTTTGAGTTGATGGTTTATAATTCTATTTTTGAGCTTGCTTATGTTTTCTATATGCAATGTTTGCATTAGACTAAGGACTTTGAATTGATCTCACTAAAGACTAAAGAGGGACAAGTTGGAAATAGACATGTTTGAGATCACATTACATGTAATTTCCATGCTACTCATCCATATTTGATTTATGTCATTGAGTATGGTAGTATTGTGATGATTGTGGTTTAGTCTCGACTATACTGAGACTAAAACTGTGATAATTTCGTTACTAGCATATGAGATGGACCAGTATTGCTTAAGGAAAAATAGCTTACAGATGCACGCCTAAAGAATTTAGAGATATAATTACTTCAAGAATAATATGTAGCCCAAGTGGGAGATTGTTAGGAAATTAGATTTCCTATATTAGGCAAATTAGTAGGAAATCATATTTCATATATTAGGCAACATATAATTCTCAATCAATTATATTAGCTATTAATATGGGTTGAAATTTTAGTGATCTCAATTAACATTAAAAACCTGTTAATTATAGAAATTGATATGGAGTAAATTGAGTAGATACCATTTAGGGGATTATGAGAACCTTATATAAAGACTATTTTGGTTGTGGTCCCCAATATACCAAAAACACGTTATAGTCTATTTTCTCCCCATCAGGAAAAGTGACGACAGTCCCATTAAGGAATTGAGGCGTTTTTGTTGAGGAAGATCACAAACCACCAGTTCCGCTGTTCAATCGATACCAATGGATCCAGGTATTTTATTTGTTAATTAATCCTCAATAATCTAGCATGATATTGATCCTAGGCTTAATTGTGTTGTTGCTCTAGGATGTTCTCATATAGATTGCTTTTGGTTTATTGGTTAAGAATTATGTCTAACAAACCAAAAAAAAAAAAAAAAGTTAAGTGGTGTGTGATTCCCTCCTGTAAACTTTCTTAATGGCTAAAAATAAATGTAACTCTTACTTTAAAGGTGAATCGTTATAATTTTTTTAGTAAATAAACGATTATGAATTTGTGTATCTTTGTTTGCTCATTTCTCCTACAATTTTTATTTACTCTTGATAAGATCTATTCTTAACATCAAGCTGAATTGGAATGCATACATCTTTCAAGGTTCAAAAGTGGAGAAATTAAAGATATCTATAAGGATTATAAATCTTTATACCATTGGTTAAACTATAAGGACGAAAATAGAGCATACACTTCTGAAACATTATATCACATTATCCAATTCGGGATCAACCGGGCATGTATTTGCCTAAATGCAATACTACAAGTTCCTGAGCAAAAGCTAGGACTTAATGTTGCACAAACACATCAAGTGTTTTTGAACATGTCTAGGCAGCACTCTGTTGCGAGTCCTCTGTCCCAGAATTTCCTGTAGAACTCGGCATACGTGAAGCTCCTATAGACCGCAGGTTCGTTGTCGTTGATCAAGTCCTTGGCAGGCTCTACGATTGCATCTGGTGATGGGCAGTAGAAAGTTGGGATAGATATACGCTCCTTGTTGCAATTAACCACGGCTCGGTGCAGCACGCTCTTATACCGATCATTGCTAATTACCTAATTAACAGAAAGATCAAAAAATTGGTATTAATTTACTTGGTTTGGCACATATTGATTTGATTTTCAATGAAACCAAAAGTTCTATTCATCAGAAGTGTCTAATTCAGACGTTTGTTTTCTTTTTATTTTATTTGCCTTGAATATATGTGCACCAATACAACCAAGTATGCGTCACACTTTTTAAACGTGATTCTTATTTTGGTGAAAAAAAACATATGCTACATAGCACCCAGCTACAACTACCTTCTCTTTTAATCTAGAGCACTTCTATCTGTTCGCGAAGGTTTAGGATTCGTTTGGTGGTAGAATTTTCAAAATAGGTTAAAAAGGTTTTTCTTAGAAAATGAAAATGTTTGAGAAAATCTGTCAAGAATGTTTTTAAAATTTTTTGCTCAAAAACGTGCAAAAATATTTTAAAAAACTCTAAATAATACCAGACACTGTGGATGTGTAAATTTTGAAGGTACGAATTTTTTTTTTATTAATTTAAGAAAAAGGGGCACAAACAGAACGTTAATTTTAGAATTGGCTCTGTTATTTTTCTCTTCCTCTTCCTAATTTGGTGCACAACGGGAAAATAGATTAGTGGCATTTATCTCGATGGGGCCATTGTTTTATCTCTCGGATGGGCCCACCAACTATAAGAAAGGGAACAGTCGCTCAAAAAAAGATTTACGGACAAGATTTAAAAAGATTTTTTTGGATAAATAACTAAAAAAAAAAAACATTAACCCCCCTCAATTTATACGCTAAGTGATTTAATTCCAATTCTTTGGACAGATGTAAGAACTGGTTGATCAACTCTCCAAACCGTAAAATGTAAATACTTCCAACAAACACTATATTTTGCCCAACAAATCTTGTTTAACCGTGTAGGGTTACAAACCAATTATTAATAAAAAATAAGTCTAATCTAAAAATACATTCTATATTAAATTAAAGCTTATAGTATTAAAAATAATAAAGTTTTGTTTGATAGATGAAAAAGGGTTGAAAAGATCTTTTCTTTTCTACCCCACCAAGCTTTATGACACACGGATGTCATTTCTCTCGTCCCATGATCTTCACCCACTTTCCAGAGCACAAAAAGGGAATGACAAGAAATTAATGGAAAAAGTGTAACAAAAAGAAAACTGGAGTTGGGTTCAATGGGAAAAGTAGCAAAAAGCAAAGAAAGAGTTAGGAACAAATGATCAAAAAATAAATAAACAAACAAGAGAAGGTGCGAGCAAATAAATAAAAACCTGCATCTGATCCCCTATGTTGACGATGAAAGTGTTGGGAACAGGATTGACTGCGACCCACTTTCCATTTCTTAGGACCTGGAGTCCAGGAACATCATCTTGGAGCAGAACCGTAATCAAATTAGGATCAGTGTGACCAGGCAATCCATAGGTGAGATCTGGCTGTGGACATGGTGGGTAGTAATTCATTGCCATGTGTTGCCCATGCTTCCCCAAAGAGTTCCCAATGTAGTCCGGTTTTAGCCCCAGGCTCTCCGATATCGCCTCCAGTAGTCGGAGAACTAATCCTCTTACGCTCGTGCAGTAATTAGCCAAGTCGTCTCTGCGAGAAATGATATCAAATTCTGTCAGATTTGCATATTTTTTGAAACATGCAGCGGATAACAATTACAAATATATGTATTCTTCTGTATGTGTATATAAGTAGTTGTGACCTAAAGGACGGCGGGTTTGTAGGCCATTCGTTAATGAAGTCCTCGACAGGGTAGCAGTGGAGCCTTAGAAAGTCCCTCCAGTTTGCCACTTTCTCAGTCTTGACATTGAAGCTTGTGGAAAGCCTAGTGGTTTTCGAAGGGTCGTCGGAGTAGTTCTTTAGCCTCTCGGACTCCGGCAGTCTGAAAAAATCCCTTGCTAATCTTAGCGTCTTGTTGACGGTATCCTCTGGAATCCCATGGTTTTTAACCTAAACAACAATGAATTACAACAAAACCGTGTTAGATTTATTATAACTACAGAATCACATTAGAATCATATCAGACTCAAATAACTGCATCGCACTGTTCCAGGTATAAAAAATGCAACTAAAAGATGAATATATATTTATACCTGAAAGAAACCATCATGTTGGCACGCTTGGCCAATTTGGTTGATGACATCGCGGTGGTTTGGGCCGTGGAAGCCTTGAAGATCAATGAGAGGGATGGCAGTGGCTGGTGTGTGGACTTCGGCGAGATTCGGACGGTCGGAGATGGGACGGATGTAGTTAGATGGAACGCACGTCACGTCGGATGCCAAGTCGGTGAGCAGTAGCTTTGTGTCGGCAGCCATTGTTGTTATGCTAGCTATAGCTCTAGGACAGGTATAGAAAATGAAGAGTGCTACTGCAATTGAAATTTGGTGTGACAAATGTCATGTGGTGTGACACTTATTTATAGAAGTTTTAGGGTAAGGGACATTGATGAAAAACCAGCACGTTGTTACTGACTTTTAGTGGTGGTAGTGGCGGCAAACAAACACCAAACATGTTGTGCGCCATGAGAAAAAAATGTTACTATTTTTTAATTGTTTTGAACAAGTAAAATATAATAAATGCTTCTTGATCATGAACATATATGGTGTCAATACAATGACAGGAATATCTTCCGTCCAAATAAACTCTGTCCAATAGGAGAAAAAGCTTAGATAGTTGTCAAAGTGTAAGAAATACAACAAAACATGTTAGTACTAGTTGCCGACTCGTGTAAATTATTGTTGAATATTTTAGTACTCTTATATATATATATATATATATTTGATGGAGGAAAAAAATTTGCAGGAAAAAAGTGTTATAGTCGACCGCTTCAAAAAAAAAGTATTTTATACGTCATAAAACATAATTATCAATATATAATCTAGGACAGCCTGGGGCTTGAGTATTTATAAAGAAGCGTCAAAGTAACAACCCTCTGATTCCATTATTTACGATGTGGAACGAGTAGAAAGTCATTTTTTTAAAAAAAAAAAGTAAGGAAAGAAAGTACTAATTGGCAATTCTCTAATGGAACAAAAAAGATATTTATTGATAAGTATTGTTATTTAACTTTAGATTTGTAAAAACAAAATTTTGATAAGATCTAACGGTTTCAAAATGTAAAAACTTTCATCCAGAAAGTCCTGTAGCCCTGACTACTTAAAATGTACTTTTTTTTATTGTTGTTTTTTTCCCTTACTTTTTTTTTTTTTGGTGTGGCCGACAGCTCCAAGAGCTGATTATGCTACTTTACATGTAACAAAAGAGAGAAAAAAAAAAAAGAACTAATCTAAAAGAGCTCACAGCGATCCTGTATAAAAAACTACTATATATATAATATGTTATATAAATGAATCCATTGAAAACGTGTAAATAGATGCATATTATATATCAATCCATTGAAAACGTGTATCCTTTATATACTAAGAAGTTAAACGTGTTTAAGTTTGGAGCCCAAACCGAGTAACTTTTTGGAGATACCTCCGTGGGCATAAGCTGTCTCGGATTGTAGAAAACGAGTTTGTCCCAGAAAAGGTCTTTCTACGGTGTGGAGTGTACATCTTATTAATAGGGTTTTGTTTTCCTTAAATCTGAACACAATAATTATTTTTTAATTATATCAAAATATAAATCTAACTAATAGACTATGTCTTAATACCGCAAAAAGTAGAAAGTTTAAAAGGTAGCCATTTGATGTGATAGTTTGTTTGCTGTTTATAGGAGGCCGACAACTACTACGCTTTGTGGGCTGCTGACAGATTATAATATATTTGAGTTTCGAGCGATGACGTAAAGCCTATGACGTTTAAGAACAACGTCATCATCTGACGTCATAAAAGATCCAATAATGCCCTCTTTTTCTAACGAGGGAAAAAAAACTTTTTCTTTATAGTTCAAAACGGAAATATTCTCTTATCCTTGAATGCTAAATATTTTTGTGGAGAATCAATTTAAGAGACATACGGAACCTTTTATGTATGATTTGATTCATCGGTGGGGTTGTACACACAACCTTCACAAAAGGGTCTTCTTTTTATTATTACAGATTTAAGAAAAATAATAAGAATTTTGTTAGTGGCCTTGAAGAGATATAACCTTTATTCATACGCAACCTTTTACGTATATTGAATGATCTTAGTGTTGGAATTGTTCCAGTAAGAAGAATGACATACACAATCAAAAGTTTCACATTAGAGACTTGTAAAGCGAGGTAGTATTTTATAAGATGTAAAGTGTTAATCTTTTGAAAGGGTTAATGCTTAATGGGATGTGCTCCTGGGCGTGGGCAGTGAAACTGTAGGCGCTTATTAGGTGCACTTGGCACTTGTGTGTGACACATGGCATGTGTAAAATTGTTGTCTAAAAATATTTTTTAATTAATAAAATTTAGACTTAATTAAATTCAATTTTAAATTAAATTTGGTTTAATATTCCGAAAAGCGATAAATTCGGTTTAATTAAGTTATATCCTTTTTGAATGGGTGACCGTTATTCTTAAAAGGTGTCTTGAAATGTTGTCTTTTATTTTATGAAAATAGAAAAACATGATCTGAGATTGAATTGTGTTTTTCTCACGTTTTTTCTTCTCTCTCCCAAAAAACAAAGTGTTCAATAATTTTTGTGTTTCTTCTTTATTACTTAATGCAGAAATACAAAAAGCTTATTACATCTTGGAAGCTATTTGTATTTACATTCCCATAATCAATCTCAACCGAGAGGAGGCAAATAATGCTTTAAGGAAAACGTATTTAGTACGTATTTCAAGTCTTCATTCTAGATTTCAAACAATTAGGATGAATTTTTAAAAACCCGGCAGATAATTTAAATATTATAGATATCATTTATAATTTTGGAGTAATTTGATGTTTAGAATTGCACTAAACATTTCCAATCAAATACCAAACAATCCGCGGTTGCAATCATAACTTAGCTATAAATCTACACCCAGCTCCAATACATGTTGAAGAGTTCAAATCGTTCAAATCCCCCATGTCAAGTGTAAAAAAAAAAAAAAAAGCATTTCCTAAAAAACATGACAAGTAAAAATACTATTGCAAAATAATCTTATAATTACAAGTAAGTGTTGTTTTATTTTGTCTTAAAATACAAGCTGTTATTGTATAAATTAGGCATTTAATACAGTAACAGTTTGGATAAGACTGTTAGATATAGTGGCACCGTGGATTTAGGTGGGGTGGGGTTTTGGGAAATTTTGAGGGTTACAATCAGTCTTGTACAAAACAACAATACAATAACAGTTTTAATATAAAATAGGGACTCCTCCCATCAAATTGACTCGTCATCTACCAGCATATGCATGGACAGTCTACTTTTTTGTTTCTTTCCCCTAAAACAGACTAAATACATGTGGTCACTAATTAGCTCTGAAAAAGCCACCGTTCTAAAGAAAGTTGGTTTAAATTAGTACGCTTATGTTCTTTTTTTCCTTACGGTGATAGATGACAACATGCGAAGATTCAAATCATCAATCTAATTTTAATATTTAAAATAATGTTTATCCAACGAAATCATACCGTGTTATTAAAAACTTAAAATGTTCTGTAATCAGTTTTTTTGTCTTTAATTATTAAGAATATAATAAAACACCATTGGTTATATACTATTTAAAAACTGAAAACTAATCGGGTCACGTTGTACATAGTTTGGCATGAAAGCAACTATTACCAGTCGGCAATTGGAGTTTGTTTTATTTGCTTGACATTGGCTGTCACTTCTAACGATGTATAGCCGAAAACAAACCCGGGCCGACATGTTTATAAGTTGAGGTTGAGCTTCATCTCCTTGCCTGCAAATTCCAATATTCTAAATTAAATATAATATTCTTTTCAAGCTCTTTATTTCTTCTTTTTTCTTTTTGAAGGAATATTTTGTTTTTACAGGGCTGCTTGGTAAATAAATTTAAATTAGTTATTTGATTTGGGTTAGTGTGATTTGAATTAGGATTTGAGTTAGTGATTAGAATTGTTATCCGAATTGTCGTTTGAATGTGCATTTGAGTTTTAATATGAATATGGAATGAAATTAAGTAGTTTTTGATTTATTAACAAATTTAATAAAATCTTAATAATAATGATCTTAAAAAATATACAATATAAATTTTAATTTATTTCTCTCTTCCCTAGGAACACAATGAAAAAAAATCATCTCAATTGGATAACAAATGAAGAAATGATTTTTTTCTCAAATATACGCGAGAGAATTTTAATTTTTACTGTATCAGAGATATCTAAGTATCAAAAGTTTAACAGAGTTAGAACTCTAAAAACGTAATTCTTGATACTAAAAAGATTCAGATTTTTAATAAAATAAACACGTATTCAAAAAATTTTTAATACTGAAATCTAAATTTATATTCAAAGAATTCAAAAAGTTCTTGTGAAAATCTGCCCGCACGATGGAATCTTGACTTTTATAATCCGTTCATACATCACTTTACCAACGTCATTTCACTTACGTAAGCACACACGATCTTTTAATATCGCTGGTCAAATCCTCGAAGTAACGTCGTTACTTGACTTTAAGGGTTTTTGTTTTTTTCAATCTTTGCAGAGGGATATGATTTTAGTGCATGGGGCAATCTTTTCTCTTTTAATTTGGTTTTTCAGGGAAAAAAAGCGAAGAACGTTAATCTACCGCACATGACTATTATATCATTTTTTTTGAAGGGTCTGTTTATATTTAAATTATATTGATTTAGATTTTTTTTATTTAAGTTACGTGATTTAAATTATGTGATTTAAATTGTTATCTCAATTGACGTTTGAATGTATGTTTAAAGTGTTAATTTAAAAAGAGAATAAAATTAAAATTTGTGTTACATTAGATAGTGAAAAAAGTTTTTGATTATTAAAAAATCTAACAAAATTTTAATATTTATGATATTAAAAAATATACAATATAGATATTGATATATTCTTCTCTTCATTAGAAATGCAATAAAAGAATAATCATCTCAATCGGATATCAAATAAAGAAGTAATTAAGAAATTTTTTTCCTCAAGTATATGAGATAAAAAAAGTAACTCATATCGTAAAATATTGATCTGAGTTGAGAGAATTTAGGAAAAAAAAAACTCTAAAAACTTGAATTCATAACATCCAACAATGATTTATTTGATTCGAATTTTAAAAGAAACAATTATGTTTTCAAAGATTTTTTGAACCGAGAGTCCAATGAGTTGACTCCATATGCGATCATATTTGAATTGATATATCGAGCACATATTTAAATGCAATGAAAATAAACAATTGACAATGGAAAATTATGCGGTACTAAAGTACTTTTCATAATTTAGTCAATGATTAACCAGAACAGTTTCAACTATTTATTTTTTAACGATATTAACTACTTTTATTTTAATATTATCTCTCATAAATTTTAAACTAAAAAACGGTTTCAACTATAAAAAAAAATTTTAACTACTCTTTTAAAAAGCCTATTAGTTATTAAAAAATCCAATAAAATATAATTATTATTTTTTGGTAGATAAAATATAATTATTTTTGATGATGAAGAATTAGATGATGCAGAGATGACATGATAAGAAAGCCAATTTTGTTTCAAATTAATATCATCAATCATCGTTTTCAAAAGTTAGTCTAACTGTTCCTATCACTGGATGGATAAAAATTAAAACAAAGCAGTTGACAGAAATGTATATATTTGACAGAAATGTATATATATATACATACTTTTTTTCTCTTGCGTAAGTGCACACTCCTACCGTAATGCATTGGTAAGAAGTTATGAAAATTTGAAAATGAAGCTTCAGATTTTTTTTTTTTTTCTGCCATAAATGATTGCTGGAGCTGAGCATTCATATATGGTACGTATGATAACAAATAAAATCGTCACATGACAAAAAATGATAAAAATTCACATTATTATCAAAATTGGTAGGATTATTAACATTATTAGTACCTCAATTATATGCTTTGTGTTTATTTTGGTCTGTGAACTATTAACATTGATAAGTTAGCCCTTAAACTTTTGATTTTTGATCGTTTTGGTTCTTGACCTTAAAATTAATGAATGATTTTTAAATTTTATAGAGACGATTACATCCTCGATGCATAATACGGAAAATTTTTACAGCAATAGTTACACTAACTATAAAATGTTCTTTTTATTGTTGTGAAAAAGAAAACACTTAAAAATAGAACATTTTTGCATCCAACGTAACTTCTTTTTTTTTTTTTTTAATTTCAGTTACTTTGCGATTAGAACATGATTATTTTTGAGAAATTATAAAAATCATTTGTTAATTTTAGTGTCAGGAACAAAGTGTTCAAAAATCAAAATTTTGACAACTAATTTATCAAAATAAAAATTAATGAATCAAAGTGACACAATACACATAATTCAAGGATAGATTGGGCTAATAACCTTAATTGTTATCAACGATCATATAAATATAATTTCATTGTTCTTTTATATTTTAACAATTTTTATTGCCAAAACAGGTTAGATCTACATGTGACAATAACAACTTTTTCAGCCTCAATAATCTTTTACGTGTATATAAAGGGGGAATCCGTTTTCACAGATTCTCCCGATTCTCCCGCAAGGATGAAACGCCGAAAGCTTTTTTTAATTAATTTTTTCAATTTTTTCTTTGGGAAATTTTCATACATACTTTATTTTAATATATATTTGTTATAAATATCACATATGTTTATTTGTGGCATAACTTAATATGTAACATGAATGATAATATGTCATAAATTTTTCTAAATATAACATAAATAAATACAACGTTTAAAAGTGTAATATAACATGTATTTTCCTCTTTTTCTTTCTTTCTTTTTCCTCCCATTTTCTTTCATATTCTTCTACTTTTTTTTTTCTCTTACATATTTATTATTATTTTTTGCTCTGATACATATTTTTTTCCTCATGCTTATCTTATTTGGATACATATTTATTTTTTCCTCCTCAATCTTTTTACTTTTCTTTTGTTAATATGCTTTGTGCGTGATTTTCAACTAGTTCCCCTAAAAGAAAGGAATGAAATGTAGGCGTTAGTAGCTATGGGGGAAATATATGTATAGGACATGGATAAATAGTACTTGATATGATGACACGTATTTGCTCACAAAATCATGTATCACAAGCGTTATCAGACTGCCTGTAAGGCACATGGTCCCATTCCAAATGCTTCTTTTGTTCCTCAGATGAAAAAGGAACTTAATTCAGAAAGCTCTCTTCCAAATTGCCTTAAACATGACCTTAAAAATCTTATGGCTAACAGATAACGTGGTCTCATAATTTATAAAATAATGGGAATGTATAATTCTGACGTTTGTTGAGAGATAAATACCAAAGCCTCCTTAAAATGTTAGCTGGCTAACGCATGAACCAGATTCTTTTGTGTTCTACATGTGGTCCTAACAAATTGTCAAAGTGACCGCTGAATTATGGGCGTTAAGACACCACCGATTCTGTGTTATTGATAAGCAAAAGCTGGAACTTTTAATCCTTGGATGTTAAGAAAGTTACAGGATTCTCAGCTTTAGTGTTCAGCTTAGGAGTTTGTTAGATTAGTTACCAATTTACTGATTAGTTTCTGATCTGTTGTAATGTAATGGCGGTTAGTTATTAAGTCCGTAATACTCCAGCATCTGTTGTAATTAAGCACACAACTAAAAATGTGTTTGACAAAATCAATTCTAACCAAAACTTTTAGTTGCTACAGTGTAAAACTCTCAAATGTTACAGGAATTAAAAAAAATGAATTACAGTGTAAAGTTCTCACATGCTATAGTTTTCACTTTAAAAAGTTTTAGTTCTAAACACCCTATAACTCTAGTATATGACTGGATCTGTATCTCAATATCAAGAGCTCATTTTTCAATTGTAAGGCCCAAAAAAAGAGAGAATCACTATTTTACATCAAAACAAAAATTACATGGATCATTGGCTTTGTGTAATCCTTATACAGTTTTTATCATATTCTAACTCATTTCTCTTATCGTATAATTGAACCAAATCGAACACTGCAGTAACACAAAAATCATGTATGAAAATGATCAACTAATTTAACCAAAAGTCACAAAAGGCTTGCAAAGCTAAAGTACACAAATCAGCATAATGCGCACTGCAAGCAATACACATGTAACTCTTAAATCAAAATCCCGGGATAACAATTTGAACCACATAAATCTCTAATTTTTCATGTGATTTTGAGACTCTTGTTTCTTAAAGAAAAAGTTGGAACAAAAAATTTTCATTGTGGTGGCCCACTAAATAGAGCTCTACTAACAATACCAGTGGCCTCAACATAGCGATCCATGCATCTTGAGATGCAACTGCTCTCACTTGAGCTCAGGCTTGATCCTGGTTTTGTGATGCACTTGTCAAAGCACTTTGCCCTTAGAGTCTGTACGCCAAATAAAACAGAGGAAACAAAAAATTAAAACACATTTCACTAAGTGGAAGCACAAAGAATAAAACGGTGAAAGAAATTCATGAGGCTCGCTCGGGCTGTTTGTAAAATGACCAAATTAAAAAGTTTTATTTTGCCCTGCATGACAGTGATCATTCGGTGTAAAAATGAAAAAAAAAAAAATTATACATATTTTTGTTAATTTCACCTTGTAGGATAGTCATTTTAGCCAACTTCAATTAATAACATTACTGCAAACTCATTTAACAAAGTCGATTTCAAAGGAAAATTTCCCAAGGAGCTTCCCAAAGGGCAAAGGTAGATAGAAGTGAGTGCAATTTTTATCCCATATTTTTGTTGTGTCCCTATTGATTTCAAGTGTACCTCATTTTGTAAGAAAAATTATAACTATATCCTCACTTAATAGTTGAAACATTAAAACACGTCCATATTTAATAAAGAATTATCTCTGGTTTTTTAGTAGTGCCTCTAAAATTATTTTTTGGCTCCGCCATTGCATGATGTTTGTATAAAATTCTCAACTTTTATTTTTCTTTTCGATTTGGGCACCCATCATAAAAAGGTGAACAGCAAGAGGAAGATAAATGAAAGACGATTCTCTCAACAAGATCAAAATACTCATCTATTGCTTATAAGCAACACATAAAACCCAAAATTTCCCTTAAAATTCCAAAATCATATAATGGTTTTTCGTTCTTTCTTTCTTCATTTTTTAACAAAGGATATATGGTGCTAAAAAGACAGAACTTTTCAATGAACAATCCTTTTCATTTTTGCTGGATAAAAACAGATCAGGTGGTCCACATCCCGGCCCCACCCCTTCGACACTTTGACAATCCGAGGGCCATAGAAGGAGCAGTCAAGGCCTCTGTTTGTCAGTCAAGGCCTCCGTTTGTCTCCTCCCAATGCATCAACAACCATTGCTGGAGCAGGGCCTTACGGGAGACTACAACCTGGGTGGAGGAAGAATCCTAACCAGTAGACCACATTCTTCGATGGTAACGAGTAATCAAATTAGCGCCCACCAAATTTTTTTGCAATTTCATGATAAATAAAAAAATGGGTACCAAACAAACAGAATTCTATGCCAAAACCTAGGGGAAAAAAAAACAGAAACAAAATATATATATAAAAAAGAAGCAAATTTAAGACAAAAGCCCAAAACACGAAGAGAAAGAGAAATTGAAGGTCCTGTACCTCAAGAAACTCCTCGGCGTAAGCCTGGGCAAGCTGGTTCTTAAGCTGGTCCTTGAAAGCATCTGAATTGAATTGGCTCGAAGATCCGCTCGACGGAGACGAAAACGAATCCATTTTTCTGTCTTCTCTTCTTCTCGAGAGCTTCAATTTCTAAACTTTTACAGAACCCAGAAACCCTAGAAACACACCAGCGTGATTTCTGTTCACAAAATTCTGTCGCTGCTATTGCCCTTATTGCGCTGACCTAAAAACCTGGTGAAGTCCACGAATCGGAGAACCCAAACCGGTCTCTTCCGCCAATCGGGCTCAGGCCCGTTTCATTGTTCGGAGAAATCGGGCTCAATAACAATGACAAGACCAATCTGATTTAAAAGCTGTCATTTGTAAAAATTTCCCCGTTTGTTTGTTATCGTGGCTTAAGGAATCCCGGACATGAATTTGTTTCGTGCGACTTTCATAAATACCATATTTTAAGATTTATTTTTTATAAATGTCATATGTACATTTATAGCATAGCTTAATATGAAATATAAATGATAATATGGCATATATTTTTTTAGATATAGTATAAATAAACACAATTTTTAAAATATGGCCTAACATGTAATTTTTATTTTATTTCCTTGCTCAACACATCTGGGCTTGGGCCCATTTGTCTTACCAATACTTCGTATGGATGAGCCCAGCTTATTTAAAATGAGGATCCCCATTATGGACCCACTTAAATTTACAAGAGCTAAACAATGTACGATGTAGACACCTTCATCGGGAGAGTAACAGTAAAAGGCCTGGCCTGCCTTCAAAGAAAAAACAAAATTCAAGGCTGCCAAAAAGCATTTTGTTATGTCTGTCTGCCCTCGGCCTACAATTTTGTTGATTTGGAGGAATCATCAATTTTTTTTTTTCGTGGGTTCTCAAAGTTCAAATGCCAATGACACTTTGAGAGAGTTTGGCTGTTAAGAAAACGTGGTTTCAATTCCTAAAATATAAAATTTTTATATACTATAATATAAAACTCTTATATAATATAGTAAAATCATTTCAATTATTGATAAGGTGTTTGTCAAAATTGGTTAGAACCAACTTTTAATTCGAAATACTGTAAAACTCTTATATGTTATAATAAAAGAAAAAAAATTACTATAGTATAAAGCTCTTATATGTTATAATATCTTGAACTAAAATGTTGCTTCTAACCAGCTTTGCCAAACATCATATGATTCTAATAAAGCTGCTAAATACACTCTTTTTTGGTACAATAAAAAAAAAAAAGAGGAGTGAGAGTGGGGGATGATATAACATAATTAAGCCGGAAAACATAAAAAAGAAAAAAAAATGGGTTGGCGTGACCCATTTGATGTTGCAGACATGATTATTAACTGGTAATTTTTCTCCGTTGGCTTGAACGTGTAGTCTTCAACCATAGCGTTGTACAGTTTTAATGATCATGTGCTACTTTTTTATAGGTAAAGAATATGTTACTTGTTATACAGTAATGTTAGATAACACAAGTATTGAAATAAGATGTTACATTGAGGGGAGTCAAATAAAAACAAATAGTACTTTTTACATCTGCCACTTGATTTTGAAAATACTATTAAGTGCCCTCAGTTTGGCGGACTCAATAAATGGCCTGCTAAATAATAAAATCCTTAGGCATGCATGAAGAACCCTGGGAATCAAATGGTTGCCAGTCACTTTCTTTCCCATTTGGTCATTAATGAATTTATGGGGTGTTGAACAAGAAAGCGACTTATAGGTTGTTAACAACTGTGAATTTTGTTTTGGTGCACAGAATTAAAATATATGTTATAAATCAATCAAAATTGGGATATATGTGGTAAATCAATTATATGTTTGGATGTGAGTGCTTGATATTCTATAGGGCTTTTATCCTTTTGGAATATGTATTTTAGGAAAATATTATATTAGTGCTTTGTTGTTTAAAAAATATCAAAATGATACCTTATAGTTTTTGAAAATATTATTTTGATATCTTGAGTTTATGTTTTGTGACGTAAAATTTTCAACTTGCCATTAATAGAACCCAAATTATTCTATGAAAGTTGTAAAAGAAAATAAATACAAATAGTGTCAAAAAACTGAATGCTTTTCTTTGATGAGTTTTGTTTAATCTTTTCTTTTAATTTTTTATTATAGTTCTACAAAATTAATTTGGGATTCATTGATAAAATAGTAAAATGGAAATTTTATATCAAAAAATACAAAATCAAGGTACCAAAATGATGTTTTTTAAAATTATAGAGTACTGGTTTGATATTTTTCAAATAACAGAGTACCAATGTGACATTTTTCTACAAAATATAGTATCCAAATGATAATATCATTATTCTATAACAGATGCATGACCTTTTATTTAGATCTAATCGTCTTTTCATTGTTCTCTCATGGGGTCTATTTGATAGAGCTTCTCTAGTTGCTTTTAGCTTTATGAGAGTAAAAGCTACTTCTTTAACTGTGTGGTGCTACGTCAAAAGTGCATGCCTTGACTTTTTAAAACTGATTCAAGTTAAAATCACAAAATATAGTTTATCAAAAAAAGCTATTTGAATAGACTGTAAAACTTGTATCAAAGACAAGGTTCAATATATAAGACATTTAAACTTCATTAATGACATTTTTTTAACTTATTAGAAAAATTTTAAAATGATTTTGACTCATTAAAAAATCTTCAAGAAATATGGTTCTAAATACTTTCTTAAAATCTACGACTTTTAATTCTACTAAAAAAAAAAAAAACTTTTGCAACTCTTACCAGCCTGCAGTGGGGAGAAGGGGGCAAAAGGCATCACGGTGGGGGCTATTTGGGTCTCCAAACGGCAGAGTGGAGTGGACTTGCATCTTCATTAACGCATTTTCAACATGTCATGTGGGTCATTTCGTTGGTTTTATGTAGTTGTATTCTGTAGAGGTGCAATAACCACCTTTCAAGATGGAGACGCAAGCGGACACAAGATCAATAATACGGAGGCGAACTTGACTTTAACCAATAGTTCTTTTCTTTTCTTTGCTTTTCTTTTCTTTTTCCTTTTTTGAAAATGACTTAATCAATAGTTCTAATCAAAATTACAATAAGTGCCACAATAACCTTTGGTTTATATCATAGATGGATCTTGACAAAAATGGATGTTTTGATATATTTTTATAATTGAGGGGAGGGAGAGATGACATAAATGCTTTTAAAAATTCGAGAGTATGTTGAGCTAGGATACATATATAATATTAGGGTATTTATGAAATTAATTGTTAATTTATTTGAGACTTTAAGTTGAAATATAAGTACTCAAAGATTAAACCTAAGGGTAATTTTTTGAGGAAGGTAGATTTTCTAAGTGAAAATTTCAAGAGCGCAAGTAAGAAAAAAGAAATTGTAAAAGGTTTCACTACAGCAGAACAATGATAGTGACGAGCAGACTTTATATTTGCAAAGTTAAAAAAGCTACAGAATCAAACTAAGGCATATATTCTATAGTATGGGGCTATATTCTATAGTCTGGGGGTAGCTTCTCCTTTAAATGACGTACCAACTATAATTATCAAACTATTTAATTCGATTTTTTTTTTTAATTTTGTTCTACGTAAAGCCTTAGTCTCAAGAGGTTGTAGATGCGAAGTTTCAAGACCCTTGGTCTATTGAAACAATTAAGGTACCGCTTAATAGTTACATTCCTCAGTGAGTGGGGGGTTTCTTTTGGCTATGGTGGACGTAGATGACATGTTTTGTCTCTTAAATAAGTAAGACGGTCTTTGATATAAATGTTAATATCAATGTTATATTTAACATCAAAAAGTCTGAAATTAGCACATTTTTTATGCTATTTTGATTTATGCTTTATATCATAATGTTATATCTACTTTTTATCAGAATTTTTAATCTTTGTAAGTTCTAAAAATAAACTAATTTAAAGATTTTAATATCGTAATAATTAAATAAAAAGTAAATATGTTAACTAATAATAATCAAACACGACATATGTTATAGTTGGTATTAAATTTTATATCAAGCATTGCATATGATAAATTTAACACCCTTGCTTTACCACTTAAGGCATTGGCACGCTCCTTTAGCATTGTGAGATATTCTAGGTATGCTTTAGTACTAACATTTCTTAGCGTGTGAAAGTTTCTTGGGTGGGTAGTTATAATTGGTTTCTACAACTCCTTTTTAATTAAAAAAAGAAGAAGAGACAAGTACTCTTGATCTAATTTTGAAGGTCACAAAACATAAGAAAACTAGGATCATATATCCAATGCAAATGCCAACACTAAGGCCAATGCTATATTAAACACCAAACTTAGACAATGGCATATTTGACATGTTATGTTATTTTGTACTCCAATGTATAATGTTATTTTAAATACTATATCTACTTTTTATCTTAATTATTAATTAATTTTTAAAATTGGTAAACTTTTAATTTAAGTTAGTTTGATAATAATAATGTTGTAATAATTAAGTGAACATGTCAATTTAACCAAAAGACAACAAGATTGTTTTGAAGAGTATTTTTTTTTCTCTAACTTAACATTAATTTGACACTCACACATATACACACTCATTTAGCACTCCGTTCGAGATATAAATATTTTAGCACATTTATTTGGCTTATTAATTTTTATTTCTTTATTGGTTTTGGTCTAATTTCCATGACTGTCCCAATTACAAACCTATAAGAGAAAATTAGATGTCAAGCCATACTTTTGAAAAATGTTTTTGTTGATGCTATACTTGAAAAAATTTATGTAAACACTACTTCCTATTTGACAGAGCTATCAGTCCCTGATGTTTACTAATCTTCTAACTAGATGTGTAGTCTAGAAGATTCCGAGAGTAAAAGCTCTAATGGAGAAGGCTTTAATCATGTGGAAACTATTAGAGTGTTTAGCTTTCAGTTATAATTAATTGATTCTAACTAATAAATAGTATAAAACTCTCAGTAGTTACACTAAAAGTAAAAAATTATTACAGTGTAAAGTTCTCTCATGTTATAATTTTCAGTTTAAAAATTTTAATTCCAACCATACTTTATATTAGGATTTAAGTGGGGCTTTATACTGACAAATGGAATAACGAACATTACCATAAAATTCATGCTATAAAATTAGCATAAAGAAGGTTTTCAGATCTTTTAGGGTATCATGAGATTTCCATTAGGTATAAAATTCTTGCTGATAGATAGTGTTCGAGAGAATTGCATCTGATACCTCTTTATGGCACTTCCTAATACATATACTCACTAATAGTGGAAGCTAAGTGACATATACATATATTATATACATCACTATCGCGTCTTAAAGAAATGTTTGTACATATCTCCTGTTAACATCATAAATAGAATGTGGAGACCATCTAGCAAATGGTCAAGACTGGTTTTATCTGTGGCCACTCTTTCTCTTTCTCTATAGATATATATTGGTAAATAGCTCGATTATTACCCAATTTTTTTTAAAAAATAAAATTTGATCTCTATTTTTTTTTTTTGTTTAACTAGGTCCAACCTTTTAAAAAATATACAATTTATTTCCAACCGTTTAATTTTGGAAGGAAAACTTTGTTTTGACCACTTAAGTGAGAGTATTTTAGTAAAATATCTAATTTGTTTTTACAAAGTTAAAATTAATATATAAAAACAACTAAAAATAAAAAACAATAAATATATATTATTAAAGTCAAATTTTCAAAAAACTGATTTTTTAAACAAAAAAAATAAAACAAAGTTTTTTTTATCTCTTCTCTTTTTCTTTTTCTTTTTTCTTCTTTTTGAGGGGCTATGTTCAAGAGGTTGCCGACCAGTCGATAAGGCTAGTCGGGAGGTTCCTGGCATTGGTGGGGGGGTTGTGTTTGGGAGGTCGCCTAGGGGGCTAGTCGGGAGGTCGCTGTCTGGGGGCCTAGGTTCGGGTGCTGTGTTTGGTTCATAGTAGAGAGAGAAAGGAGGGAGAGAGAGTGAGAGAAGGAGGCAGAGAGAAAAAGAAATAAAATAAATTAAAATAAAATTTTTTTAACGTATCAGTTAGTTTAAAGAGGTAGTATGGTAATTTTCAGTAAAAAATAAAGTCAAACAAACTTTTTCATAAAAAATTAAATTTTAAGGATTAAATTGTACCCTTTCTAAAAGGTTAGTCCAGTTAAATAAAAAAAGTTAGAAATCAACCAAGTTATTTATCCTGCATATACATACATATATATATATAGAACTTAGAATGATAGATTTCCCTACGCAATTTATTTTAAACAATAGTTATAATAATAACAAAAAGGAAAAAAGAAGAATAGCCCGTAGGCAACACAAATAAAAGGCCGAATCTAAAAAGAAAATAAAAGCATAAACTTGTTAAAATTTGTAAGTTAAATAAATTTACTCTTCCATCTATCGGCAGAAAAGGCCTCATCAAAATCTTTAAAATGCAAAATCCAAAAAGTCTACCTTAGAAAAAAAGAATTAAATATGATCAACTCTCAGAAATAACAACTAAACGTGTGGCGATGAGTCTCACCATAAATCATAATAAGCGCTTAATTATTGACTTGACTTAAATCCTTTTGTACTTCGAGCACGAAGAGTAATTAAAGGCTTTTTTTTTCTCTCTAGTTTTCAGAAATATTTTGTCAAGTTTTGCATCTCTTTCATAGCAATATGACATTTTGAAGTTAAAAAAAAAAGAAGAAAATAAATATTATTAAGTAAGATATGGTACACACAATATTAAAATGTGCAAACACTGCGGACTCGTATAGAAAAAGCTATCTGTGTATTGCTTCCTTTCCTTCTTTGAAAAGCTCTATACAGAGTCAAAATTTCCCATTCTCTCTCTATGATCTCTCTCTTCATGTATGTCCTTGAAGGTCATGATCTAGAACAGATATCCAAGCGATTTGTTTACTAATTCCCTTCATACACGAAAGGCCAAAAACATAGACTGATCAAAGAAGGGGACATTGAAAAAAATAAGACATGATAGCCGCCAACTGGAAGGTAAAACAGTACTAATACTCTTAATACTGCTACTACTACTATACCACTGTGCATGGTGGTCCATTCAAGGCATTGGTGGGGTGTGGTCCTAGAGCTACAACATTATGTATTTGACTTATCGTTCACCTACAGCTCAATATTGCACCAATTTAGTTGCCTGATCACACTTCCTTGCTCTTGCTTTCCCTCATTTCATTTTACTGCAATTGATTAATTTTCAGAATCTAGTACATATTTGTTTTCTAGTTCAAACCGGTGTTACTGTAATATTTTCTCTCATAAATTATTACAATATTTCTACTTCGAAACAGGTGATTCAAATACCTTAAAAACTATTGTGATAGTTGGTTCTTTGATTGAAGCAGAAAATTTTTAATTCGAATCAGTTTTGTTATAGGATTTTTTCTCACATAATTAAATTATTATAGTAATTTCAATTAAAGCTAATCAGAGATGTAAACATCATAACCTGTTTGTCTTTGAACATGATTTCTTTCGTATGGTTTAATAGGATATTTCTATGGGAGAGTTTGGGAATATAGATTGAATTGTGATTGTAGCATGTGAAAGCTTTATACTAGTTTATTTTTGTTTTCTACTATAACATATGAGATAGTTAGAACTATGAGTTCAAATAAGATTATCAAATACTCTATATGTCCCTTAAAAATGTCTTCGTGTACCAAGTCTATACATATAATGTTATTTTTTATTTTTTGAATTGTACAGTTTATGTGTGTGGCTTTATTTGTTGTACCCTAAATACATGGTCCATGTTCAGATATACATAAAGGGGGTGCAAAATTTAATATTAGTACGTACTATAATCAATGGAAAACACGATTATCACTTTTTAACCATACAATTAAGAGGCTATATTTAATGAAATTGATGGTGTAAATCAAGTGATTATCACAAAATTAAATTAGGATCAATAACATATGTGGGCATATGATGACCGTCAATTTTCAACAAGCCATATAGTAACAATATGTATCATGTGTTCCTATATCAGATGCCCATTAGTGCCGTATATGTACTGATCAATCTTGCACGCCTCATAGTGGAAAAGAAGGGGTAGGGACTAGGGATATAGGAAGTGGGTTTCTTGTAGAGAGAGAGAAAGAGAGAGAGAGAGGGAACAGTACTAGCAAGAACTTCAACTTTGGAAAGAGAAAAAAAAAAGGCTTCAAAGACAGCAGGTACTTCCATAATCAGTATTGTTGGATTTGGAAAGAAAATGCATACGTACACACATACACAGACACACACATATATCTGTGTTTTGACATCACTCTTTCCTAGCAAATCTACTGCATGGACTCAAAACAATATATTGTAAATATATATATATATATATATATAGATCTGTGTTTTAACATCACTCTTTCCTAGCAAATGTACTGTATAGACTCTAAACAATATATTGTAAGAATATATAATGATATACACGCGCGCGCATATATATATATATATATAGATGCAAGTGATTTGTGACCCCAAGATATAACCTCGGCCCCACCCTAAAATGACCCTATATGCCTATATGCATGTGTTACCAAAACCCTAAGCTAAATCCCAAACATAGAGTGGGGAGAGAAGAAGATAAAAGAAAAACCATGACTAAGTACCAATAAGCTTAAAGAGGTATGGGAAATCCATTTAAACCTATACAATGTATCTTTTCAATGCACTTAGAAAGTGGTCCAATTAATAACCCTAACAGGTGAGACATCATAGTCCGCTCTCCCATCCCCCTCTTCAAATTTTGAGTTCATTGAGGCATGCTAGCTGGTATAACTACACCTCAAAAGAACATTTTTTTTTCTCAAAAAAATAAAAAATAAAAGATAAAGATAATCAACTAAGAGAAAGTTAAATAGTATGGTCTAATAGGGACTAATATTTAAACATTTTATATGGTTCCCTTTTTTTTTCCAATGTGTGTGTATAAGTTTAAAGATAAAAAGAGGGATAATAAGCAAACAATTTGAACATATATTAAAGAGCCCATATATTTGAGAACTTAGCTTAAATCAAAATGTAAACTGTTATAATATTTTAGGTTTAACTTCAAACCTTTTAGTTCAAGCTGGCTTATAGAACGCCCTAAAAAGCATTTAGTGATCAGCTCACATGTTGAATGGTGCAAAATGTTCACAGTATTTTCCATAATGTCTTTAAACATAAAATTGAAAGTTGCTTTTTTCTTATAATTTGTAGTCTATGATTTTAAGTACAAAATCCTAACTTTGCCCTGAAATAATAAAAACCCAGGAAACGTGCAGGGTGAACAACAAGTTAAAGCAAATACATTGACTTTACAAAACAAATTAAAATCAGAAAAGTTAGGTCATATTCTAGCTTAATCTAAATTAATTAATAAATTAACAACTTCTCAAAGCTCATTCGTTAGATTTGGATAAGGATCGTGTGCTACAGCTAGGGCATCATCTAGCTTCTGCCATTTGTTTTTGAAAATGCAAAATCAACCTCAATCCAGCTAGAAACCAGGGTGTTGACTAACAGGAAAAAAAAAGTAATATTAATAGCTTTTGAAATGGCCTTCATCAAGTAATATTTGAGCAGTATTAATTATTAATTAGATAATTGAGTTTTTTTTAATAGTTATTGTATTGACCCAACTGCGTAATCAAGATACATGCATGGAACGCAGCTATTAATGGATTCTCTTAATTTAATGTTTTTGGTTTATGTATGATTTCAAAATATTAAGATATTATTCATGAGCTCCTGTTCCCTGGTCGTTTCTGAATATTTCCTGAACAGTTAGTAATCTAACTAATTTATATATAAAAATTGTAATAACAAGCAAAAAAAATAAAAATTATGAAGTTACGAAATCATCATCAACCTTGATCTCATGTAGCTTATCTTCCTCTTTTCTTTTTTTGGTAGCTTAATTTTTTAAAATGACAGATGGTACACTTACAAATAATAATAGCTTTTTTACTCAAAAGATGATGATGATGATGATAATAATACCTACAATTAATACTCTTATAATTTAAGTTTCGACCATGTTTTGGAGCTCATGAGACATGTACCTTGAAAATAAAAGGAAAAAAACCTCATGAGAGATGGATAAATGATGCTTATTTGGGAAGTTCTCAAACTTGATCTCATCAAATTAATCTTTTCAGATTAAGGTCGAAATTTGCTTAAGATATAACCTTAAATATTGTTAAGAATAAGATATGTCACAAGAAATCAATGGGGTGTGTGTATATATGTGTATACACATATAGACTTAATTAATAATTTGTTGGTCAAGCGACGGAGAATTTAAAGAATATCCTTATCGTGATTTTTTAAAACTTGGTCATTTGGAGTAAGAATTTCATAGGATAATGCAAATGTCAGATTTTGTGAATGTTTCCATTTCAACATTAAAAAAATGCAAATGTTCGATTTTGCGAATTACAAAACAGGAGAACAAATTAGTAAATTAAAGTGCATATAACTGTAGAAGTATTAGGTAAGTCAAAAGTTTGCGTGTTAATTTGTGCTTATAAGTAGTTGTTTGAGTCAGATGTTACATTTTCTTTACTTGAGAGGGCTTATAAAATTAAGTAATGAGTCTAACGACTTAAAGATATTGTGCAAAGGAAGAGCATTGCGCTTATAATTTAAGACTCAAGTGAATTATATTAATGTAGTAGAGATCGTTATTCAGATGATGAATATCTAAATCCACTTTTTTTCTTAATTTATCCCTATATTTTTAAAAACTATAAATGTATCATTCAAAGTGCACACTATAGCATATAAGAACTTTATACTGTAATATATTTTACATGAGAGCTTTACATTGTTTACGGTTGGAACTTTAGAGTTCAAACCACTTTTTCAAACACCCCATTGGAAAATTGAATTTTAATTCCAAACAATATAAGGAGAATTAATGACAAAAATACTCTTACATATTTTCTGAAAAATATTTTAATCAAATTTTTATGTTTTCCTAAAAAATACTTAAGGGCAGCGGATAGCTTTCCTTCAAAAAAAAAATATATGGTTAGCTTTATGGTTTTGATGTTTATTTAAATTGATGCATATTTAAAGGGTTTTCTCCCTCTCTCCTTTGCTGTTAGGGTTTTGTTGCTTCTTTGTGTGCATCACCCCCTTTTCTTCTCCTGGGTTGACGTCTGACTATGGCCTTAGGCCGGCTATTGATAGGGTTCGCAATTCGTGTTCCATGTCCTATTTGGGTCAGTACGATTACAGCATGACATGATTAGCTTGAGCATGATCATGATATGATTTATAAATATGCTAAGAACTCAAACATGAACATAAATCGCATGTGGGATGTTTAACATGACACGATATAATTAACACAATTATTAAATAGGTCGTGACAGGTTAAGTGATAAAAACACATATATGACATGTTTTTTGTTCAGTTAACTGAAAATTAAAAACAAGCAAGGAAAAAAAATTAACAAAAACTAAAAATATCTAAGCTCACATGATTAGCCCTACGGTTATTGGTGGGATTGGGTGTTATACATTTTCATATCAAAAATTGAAATATTTTTATTTTTTGGTTTATATGTGTCATAAATGGGCAGGTTCATGTCGTGTCGTGTTACCACGATTACGACTCGTTTAATTAAACGTGTTAAAGTGTGTTAAGCATGTTGGCACTAATCCAACCTATTTATTTTTGTGTTATTCATGCCAACCCATTTACGACCCTATTAATAAATGTGCAATTTAAACCAGTTTATCTCGTGTCGTTTTCATATCGTGTCATAGTGTCGTGTCCAAAATTGCCAGCTCTAGCTGTCAATGTTTTAGCTTGGGGGAGGGGGCAGTGCTATGGTTTTGCCCAATGTTGGAGGAGTACTCGGCTGAGGGAATACAAGGAGGCAAAGGGATGTCTATTGGGTGTTTGGAGGTGACGGGAAGGGAGTTTGGGTGGGGGGTGGGTCTAGTGGATTTGGAAGTCACGCTACCAGCTATGGGTTAGCCAAAATCTAGCCTGTAAAAAACCTTGGTTTCGAAACCCTCGACGTTACAGATCTAGGTCTGAGGGGTAGGGGTAGCGTCGTTTTTGAGGTTGGAAGGGGGAGGGCTGGTAATGTTTGATAGGGAGAATTGTAAGAGATGGAAGAAAGATCAACAATGGTGGGATACGATCTTGGAGGATGTGGCACCCCTGCTGGTGGAGGATTTCAGTTTCAATGGATATGTTCCTCATCCATTGGCATTGCACGAATTTGGTCTCCAAACTTAGCCATGGTAGCCTCATCATCGGCTGGTCTTTTAGGAAAGCTGAGCAAGTCCTATATTCTTAGTGTGCTGGTTTATTTATTTAGTAAAATAAAGGCATTCCCATATTCTACCTGTTAGTTTTTGTGGTGTTTTTACTTTATGTTTGTAATAAAGGAGGTTGTTTCCCCAACTCAAGTCTTAGTTTGTCCTTCACACCCGTTGGATTTAAATTTATACCAAGTTGTATGTGCCCTTGTTGGGGTAGATTTAATTTTGGTCTATCTGGATCATCTATCGACTATAATGATTTCTTATAATAAGACGTTGATGAGCTCTATTTTGGTTATCAAGCGAGTCTTTTTCCTTCTCAATGCCGTCTTTTATCGTTGTGCTTTATTCAATTTTTACTAGTGGATTAAGTCGTTGTCTGGGATGTTTTGTGCCTCAAGTGACCATATGCAACTTTATAATTTGTACTATTTTTAGTTGAATAAAGTTTCATTTTTCTCAAAAAAATTTATTCATATTCCTCAAATATGAAGAAATCTTTGTAGTTTTGAAAAAATGAAACTAGAAGGTATATTTATAACTACTCTTAATTGTATAGTCAAGTTTAATGGAAGGAGAGATTGAGAAATTATACTCTTTTGGGTCCTTTTGTGCTATTTGATGTCCATATATAGTGATTGTAACTTAGTTTTTTTGGCAACAAGTTTAAGCTGATTCATTCCAAAGAAAGGGGAAAAAAAGATTTAGTGGATACTATTGTAAGTACTAGCAGACATCTTGAGAAACAGTAACAAGATAAAACAAAAAAAAAATGAGTAAATTGCACTGTTGCACCTCAAACAATTCATCTTTTGCATAATACATTTTGAACTTTTAATTTTAACAAAATGTACCATGAACTTCAAAATCATTAGCAAGTGAGGTTCAATATTTAAAGATTGTTAAAATGCATGGGTGGTTTGAGTCATAAATTTGTACGTGAGTTTTTTAAAGGTAGAAGTCGTCATTTTAAGAAAAAAAATTTGATGCTCAATACAAGTATTGAATAGAAATTAAAGTATCTATTGAACCTTTATCACCAATAATTTCTAAGTTCAAGGTTCGCTTTATCAAAATATAGAGGTTGGGATGTATTATACTAGAAGCGAATACTTCGGCATGCAACCATATAATTTACTTTAAAAAATTTGTTAAGTAAAGATAAGTGTACATTGATCATGATCATCTAGCATTATTATATTTTCAAATTCCATTTGTTTTTTTTTTTTTTTGTTGCTTTCGTTTCGATTTTAGTATAATTAGGAGATTTATAGCCATTTGGGAACTTATAATTTAAACTAAAACGTTTTGTTTCAAACCAATTTTGTTACAATATTTTTGTCCATAGAATTTAAATAATATTTTGGATTCAAATTATTCATTCAAACTGGCTTCTTAAACACGTATGCCTATAATGGTTTATAATCAATATCTCTCGCTCACATTATTTAATTTATATGTAACTATCTATGCCCTAAGGGATGTGCTATATGTATATTTAAAATGTTTGGAACCACCTAATAACATTTCATCTTTCCTCCTTGAAGAGGGTTATCCAAATTCTTTAGAAATTAAGAAATAAGCATCACATGGAGATTTTTTTTTTTGGGAAAGTACACGGAGATTTGATGAAAACTAAAAATAAAAAAACTATAGGTTACACAACAATTGTTAATGACACAAGCTGTAGTATTAAATTTGAACCTACTCTAGCATATGGGCAAACAGTCATATTCCTTTTCTTAATGTGTTGGAACTAGATCTATAGCCTTTCATGTTATAATACAGTACAAGAACATTTCTTAAAAGTAATTAAAGGTTGGAGGTCCAATAAGATTACCTTGAGACGCATTAATTCGACAGCACTCTCCTGACTCACTTTTGGTTGATCCTTAAACTACAATCCAAATATATATATTTACAAGAAGTTGTTTGAATCATTTAATTTTATATTATTTAGTAAATAGCTAGATTGAAACAAAGACAGTGACATTATTATTATTATTATTATTATTATTATAGAGAGGCTCTTGCGGTATCTCATATGTTTGTATTTTGGCTTTTCGACTTTGTGTTATAGAGTCTATTTGGGAGAGCTTCCTATAAGATGATTTTGGCTTTTTAAATCCAAAAACTACTTCTAAAAGTGTTTAGATTATTTGTTAGAGTTTTTTAAAATACTTGTAAAGTAGATTTTGAAACTTGTAACAGATTGTTACTAATACATTATAAACTTAAATATAAAATTTTCGTAACTTGTTCAAAAAACTAAAACTATTTTGACTTATTCATGCTCTTTTAGAAAATGGTTCCAAACACTTAATTAAAGGTAACAATTTTTACTTTTCTTCTTCTATCGATTAAAAACGCAAGTGTAAATTGCGTCATCGTACCTCATAATTATTCGGATGTTTCCATTGTTTGTTGAGAATCAATAGACAAGAGCAATGTATGCTCGTTCTTAGTAAATGCCAAAGTGCTTCTGATTTTCGGGTCTTTGACGTGCATTTTCACCCTTTGACATGAGCATTATTTGTTTATACGAATGAAACTGATCTCTGTTGAAAGTTATGCCTTACATTGTACACAAAAAAAAAAAAAAAAAAAAAAAGGCACAAAAAAGAAGAAGAAGAAGAAGAAGATTGGGAGGAGTCAAAATTGCAAACCAGCTAAAAAATTGCATATCATGATCTTACACTAGCAAGTAGAGTACTTCACTACTAAAAGTTGTTATATTTTGTTTTTAACTGAATTAGTTATAAGTTAATTAATACAAAATACTAAAACGTTTAAATCATAAACAGGACGTATTCTTCGTGGAAGTTTCTTCGATTGGAACAAAATGTAAAACTTCTTATTGCTTACATCCTAATTAATCATAGTATTAAGTCTATTTAATTAATTAGAAAAGCTTGATTTAAGGAAGCAACAAGACAACTAAGCGCAGTAATCCAAGTTTGGACGGCTCATCAACAAGTTGTGTTTCTTTGCATTTTTGGGAAGCAAAATATGCAAGTTGTGGTTTTGTAATTAGTTAAGGATTAAGAGAGAGACTTACATGGACCTCATTTTTTTTTTTCCTAATTCAAAGTCAAAAGAATCACACACAATTATATATTATGTATAATTTAATATATATCATGGCAAAGTGATTCCATTGTTGATTAATTCAATAAATACAAACGTTATTGTAATCAGGGGTGATGACGAAAGAAGCATCTTATAAATTGTGGCTTCGTTTAGAGGAGTCTTACTCATAGAAACTAATGATATAATTAGTAATTTTTTCCATTAATAAGATTAATTAATTAAACCATCACTAGGATTAGAATGAGTCACTAACTCTAATTAAAGATATAAATATATAAATTTGTGTGTTCTCTGTACCCTTCGTGTCGCGTTGTCCCATTTCCTAATAGTGTGGTCCAATAATACATTAACTCCAAGCTGTCAGGATAAACCCAACCACAAGACAGACATGTTATCAAATAGTAACACCACGTTTGATTTTGAGAAATCTCTCTCTCTCTCTCTCTATATATATATATATGTATATATCAGTTTTTTATATATATGCGTTACTTGAAAGAAAAAGAAAAAAGAAAGAACAATAAAAAAAAAGAAACCCCACATTTCTTATTTCTCAAATTAGTCGAAAAAGGACATTAGCGGGGGAAAGGAAGAGAGGGAAAGAAAGTAAAAATTCTGAATAGGAAAGGGATCATATCTCAAACCTAGCTTGAAACGAAATATATTATTTATGTTTATAATAAATAACTAGTTAGGATAACGTGTTCTACTGATCCTAGTCCTTCGTTTCTTGTCTCATCCCTTCATTTTCTTTGATAAAGGGGAAAAAAATGATATTAAGTTTTGGATGGTCGTGTCCCGGCGTCAAATATATAGATGATCACACACGTATATATGTGCAACATTTACCAAATCAAGATTATACGTAGGTTTTGGTATTTTTGTTAAGTGAAATAAAGAAATAGGGGAACATAAATGTGACTTTTGACTACGTACCATTTTAACTTTCATCAATATTTAATAAAACATTAATATAAGGCATTGGAGGTGCTAAGCACCATCCGCTAATATTAGATAAGTCCTGCAGTGTTTGGCTTGTAGATAGGGTCTAATTTTTATTAGTGATAATGCTTAGTACCGGTAGTGCACTTAAACGTTTTCCTATTTAATAACAATTATTACAAACATATGTGGTACAAATACACATATGGCGCCGGATCAATCTGATGATACCACTTCCATAAGGGGTTTTAATCTTACGGTTTCTATGAAAACATTAGAAATATATTGTACCACTTTAGAAGAGTGAAAAGACATAGTTACCCTTTTTAATTTTTTTTGAATTTCTTAAAATGATTTTTTAATGGATTTTTTTTAATGCAGATGTCTTTCTTTAAATCTCTCTCCCCCACCCCCCACCTATTCGACAATTTTTTTGCCTCTTTCTTAAGCTTCGGTTCAAAATCAGTCGCAAAAGAATCAATCAAGATCTCTTTTATACCGTACCCAAAAGCTCTGGGCAAAATTGTCTTCTTACAGTGACGAAATTGTATGCGTGCAAGAATCCCAAAACTAGTGGCACAGATGCATTAGCTTGTTAGAAAAGTGATGACGGGCAAATTATCCAACAGTTCATTCAGTTTTCAGGTAACAATTTTTTTTTAATATTTAAAGAAAAAAAAAATATTAATTAATTTCAGTGTTAGGGCAAGCAGATCATTGTGCCCCTTTACACAAAGAATTGCCACCAATATTACAAGCCTTACATTTATCTATCAATTTTTGACACAGTAAGTAGTGATCAATGGAGATATTCATTAGCTATAATGTATATACGAACAATCAACCAATTTTTACAAGTAATGACATATTGATTATTTACACATATTAGGTTCTATGGCACACACGCTTATACATACATACATACATATATATATATATATATATATATTATTGATAATACTTCCTGAGACTAGTATTATTGATATCCCTAGCTACTTCACATTATATCCTCCCAGAGAGTCAAAATTAAGAGCGGCCGAAGATATATTTGAGAATTTTCAGCCCCCTGAAAATTTATAAAGGAAATAACCGGAGGATAGAGACTTTAAAACGAAATCCCCAAAACGTCCCCCAACATGCTAATCGTGTTATGGCATCTCCATATCTATTAAACAAAGTAAGTGAACTCAATCAATCTATGTATATACACACACACATCGACTCTGCGTTTGCTCATTCAATAACCAGTCTGTCTACGTTGAAAACAAGCACAAATATACATACACACTTCTGCAGATGCATATTGGTCAATTCTTATGTGCACAATCATTGGTTATATATGCGGTAGGGGTGATCAATTAATAAACTTTTATATCCGAACCTAATTGGAAGCCAATGCTATACTGTCTTGTACTTGCCTATTAGATAGCTAGTTAATATGTCCAGGTGTCCATATGTTTCTCAAGCTATGTGAGTCACACGAGCACGCACATTCATACATACATATATACATATATATATATATATAGTAATAAACTACATTAATTACCTAACTATACCTTCTAGTTTTTATTATTTCTTAGAATATTCTTCTGTCTTTAAAAATTACAAAGCTATGCTCTTTTCTATTTGAAAAACTTAATTATTTTAATTTTATCTTTTGTGGACTTTTTGTATAAGAAAAATATAGAGATAAGACAAAAATATCTTTATTTGGAACAAATTTGTTTCTGAAATATAATTTTTTTAAAAAAATTTATAATATATTTTTAACATTTAAAAAGCCAAAAAAATTAAGATTTTTTAAATTTGATGTTTTGTTTTAGAAATTTTTTATTGTTTTCAATCTATAAAATATTTCCTTTCAAAAAATCTATAAAATATTTTTTATAATTGTTTAAGAGTAGTTACTTAGTTTTGCCTAATTTTCTCTAATTATAGAGGTAAAATTAGAATAATTTATTTAAATTCTAAAAATACTTTTGTAGTTTGTAATAACATAGAAATAAATTGAAAAATAGTTAAGCCAATAATTAACCCTAACTTACATATTTCAAATATTTATGTATATTGAATACGGTTTTGGGATAGATGAACTAACCAGTTATAATATTTTCCTAGGGAAGTAATTATTTTTTGGCTACATTGATTAGGGGTTTAATTTCGTACTAATTTCCCTTCTGATAAGATATCTAAGTAATATTGATTCTTTTGTACTTCATCTTTTCAATGATGTCATGGAATTCCAGTCAATATTAAATATTGCATATCAGCTGAGTTAAATATGGCCACTGGCTAATGGCAAGGCAGAAATTATATTAAGATGGAAATTAATTCTATTGCAGATCCGACCATATTTTAATTTATAACTATTTTGATCATACCCTCGTAGCTATATGAAAGTACAAATTATCAAGGCTTTTCTTTTTTTTTTCTTTCAAAAAAGGAAAATTAATTATCCTAGTCATAACAATTATTGTATTTGGCTATTGTATCAAAAATTGTTTCAGTTGGCCAATATTTTTTAATCATACTAGAGATTTTAGTTTAATTCAGCACATTTAATTGAGGAGTGGTTTACAAGGAAAAAAATCTACTTTATATTCCATCATGATTTTTGTTTGAGTTAATTTTACAAATAGTTCTTAAAGTTTACCAGCAGTCGCAGTTTAGTCCTAACGTTAAAAAGGTCCCATTTTAATCCTTAATCTTTTACTCTTTCAATTTTGGTCCCTTCATCAATTGAGTTTTAAATATTTAACGAAATATTCTTCAAAAATCCAACTTTGTCCCTAATCTATTACTTATTTCACTTTTGGTCCCCAATCTATTATTTTGTTTCACTTTTGATTTATTTTGTTTCACTTTTGATCTTTTTGTTAGGAAGATATTTTGAGTATTAGAATTAAAAAAACTAAAGTAAAAAACTAAATATAACGATTTTAATTCATGTAACTAAACTAAAAAACAATGTATCATATTATTTTTTAGATAAGCTTTATATTTGTTATAAAGAAAAGGTAAAATTGAATATTTAATATCAGCATATTATAAATGCATGTGTATGTGTAATAACTATAATATTTAAAATTATGATTATCTAACACAGTATATAACTATACTTATATAAATCATAATACATAGCTTGTTATTTAAATTATGTGTGATTATCTAATACTTATATACTGCATTATAAATTTAACTTATCTTTTTATAAATTAAAATTCATCTTACTAGCAATCTAATAAAATACATTTTTGATTACATATATCAGAATTGTTATATTTAGTTTTTCACTTTAGAGTTTTTGAATTTTAGTACCAAATAACTTTTAGTTATAACATAGGGACAAAAAGGGAAACAAAATAATAGATTAGGGAGTAAAGTGGAATATTTTAAAAGTTTTTCGTTATATATTTAACGTCTAACTAATGGAGGGACTAAAACTAAAACAAAGTAATAGATCAGAGGCCAAAATGAAACTTTTTAAATGTTAGGGACTAAACCAGTACTAAGAGTAGACTTTAGGGTATTTGTAAAATTTACCATTTTTATTTTGTGCAAGAGTACGGAGATTTGAAGGGGGGGATTGGAATTTTCTATACCGAGCTTTAAAAAATTATTACAACTCATTCTCAGTTTTAAACCATATGCTAATTTTGTTTTATTCTTGAATTTTAAGATGTTTAAGAACAAGTTCCTGGATCGATCAAATGGTCTCCCTTTAATCATTTCGTGTATTTAACTGTTAAAATCTCAACAGAAAAAGATACAATTTTTTTTCTTAACAATCATGTCATAACATGTAAATTATAAAATGAACTATCACTAAACTGCATGTGGTGCTCTCCCGCATTTTTTCTTCAAGATTTTAACAGTTAAGTAGTTAGAATTATAAATTTAAGACAATTTGTAGATTGAGGACTTGTTTTGGAACATTCTGAAAATTAAGGACCAAAATGCTATTAGGCGTATAGTTCGAGACACACGTACACGTATGTAGCTAAGCTTTAACATCTCCAGGCAGATAATTAATTACAAATAAAAAGAAAAACTTAACCTGATCATGATAAAGGCCCTTAAATGTAACAGCACAAATCTTTAATAATTATTTAAGTTATTAGTTAGTTGATTTTGGATGAAAATTATAGGGCATGCAGTAGCCAGTAGATCTCTTCAGTCCTCAACGACAATCACATTATACATGTATACTACAAGTAAGTGGTTCTTATTGTGACTAAATGCTTATGTAGTGGTAGTTAGACTTTGCTATGTACACATAATGATTCCCTATATACTCAGTTTTGTTTGCATCTAAAAATGGTCCCTACCTTATAAATGAAAGGTCGCTAAAACCTACTTCCAGTAGTACCACATATAGATGCATAATAGACCCCAACTAAAACACCGCAAAACTACTTTAATTTTGTCCGGTATAATATACACATATATTTATATACATGAACTTGTTTAGAATGATTACATTTTCTATGGTTACATTTTAATAAGGGCGTGTTTTAACAACAATTGTTGACATAGGCGATAAAAATTCAATCATATTAATTATCATATTTTCTTTAGGTAATTACTTAATTCATTAGAGCTGTTGATTTGTATCACATAATTACTGTTAATAATAATAGTAATCGTAGAAAACCTAGCTCTATATATATATATATCGTGGGTTTGAAAGGAATATCAGAAACTGTAATCATCTGACAAACATCCTAGCCAGATGTGCAATATTTATTCCCCATATTAATTAGAGAAAATCAAAACGATCCTATTTGTTCTACCACCATTATCTAACCATACATAGCCAGATCGCATATTAATTAATAAGTTTTCTATATTCAAATAGTAATCTAAAAGTTATAGTAATCTCATCAAGGGCAGTTTGTTTCATGTACATTTTGAGTACTTACAGATTTTAGCCCTTCAGTATATCTAAGCAATATTCTATTAAGGACAGAAATTTAAAGAATAACCTTTATAGTGTTATGAAAGCCTAATATATATATATATATATATAGATATATACATATAGAGCTAATTAGGAGACAAATCATATAATACCCCAGGCGATGGATTTAGTTATAGTACCTAACAATAGGAAAGAATAATTGTATATTTTGTAAAAATCATTATTATTATTATTGATTGATTGATTGATTGATTGATCGATTTTCTTAGCTAGGTTGGTCTCTCGAAGAGGAATAAAACAGAAGGATTACGATCCATGTGGAAGATGGGCATCAACTGGTGAAATATAAATGACCGAGTGTAGAAGCAAAGGAACGGTGAAATTATAATTACTACTCCTCAACCATCACAGAAAGAGAGATATATACACACATAAAATTTATGTGTATATTTATATTTCCGCACAAAAAATAATTAAAGAGGAAAAGCTAAGTCAAAAGCCTGGAACGAAAAAAAGAAAAAAAAAGATCAACTCATTGGCTACTTACAACCATAAATTAATTGGTCATGCAAAAATTTTGCTCTTGAAATGTGTTGCATGAAAGAAATACATAAAAAATATTAGAAGAAAACGAAATTTCAAAGCATAATTGTAAGGCCAGGGAAAGTATATATACAAATGGTCCACCAATCCCAGATGCATAATTCAATAATATATATATATATAGAGCTCGTGCTCTCCAAAACAGCTGGCTTTGGGCCTTATCGTGAAACCTATATTAAAAGACAACAATAACAAAATCAATTTAAAATATCAAACAAATTTGAAAAAAGAACAAAATTAATTAAAAAAAAAAACCCCAGGATGATGATTGGGACAGGCCCACATGAGCCCAACCAAATAATACATGGGTTCCTACGTGTAATCTCTCTCATTCTTTCTCTCTCTCCCGGATAGAAAGAACTTATTTCCATGATGTAAAAAAATAAAAGAGAAAAAGAAAGATAAAAAGATAAAAGAAAAACAGAACTGTTTCCGAGTGACATTCATTTTAATCCTATTGGGATGTTCTGTTATTAATCTTAGACTATCTATATTAAAATTTATAAATATTACATATAAAATTGTTTCTAGTTATAGATTATATCATTTAAAAATTAATCTAATACTTGAAATAAAAAAAACTTAAGAGTCAAAATATAGAAAAAAAGGAAAGAAAAATGGCCTAACTAGAGAGAAGCTTCCAGTGAGGCGGTAGTACCATACAGCTGGTAATAATATTGTAAAACTAAGCATGTACACACATATATATCATATATAGTTATACAGTTATATACTTGTATCAGCCATCGTAAATCTCTCTCTTCTTTCTCCTAAAAACTTCATCAAAATCCCACATAAGGTCAACAAAACATAGAGAAGGATTAACAACTGTTGAGAGAGCTAAGCAAAAACAAAAGCAAAAGAAAAGTCTTCTGAAACGTCCATGGGTGGTTTATTTGCGGCTTATGACCAATACCACTATTTTTTTTTTTCCTTCTCTTCTTGCTCAAACAAGAATGCACCGTCTTAATTCATTCTCTTGAAATCTACCTCTGATTTTTTTCTTTTTCTGGGTCAAAAGAAATGTTTGAGAATTCTCACTCAAAACATCTCTAACCCTAGCAAAAAAAAGGGAAAAAAATCCAAAACCCACTTGAATAATTCATCTCCTTTCTAGATCTGATTAATTAATTTGATAGATCTTTGATGGATTTTGGGTCTTCATCTAGAGATGGGGTTTTCTCAGAAAATGAGAATATAACAAAATCTAGTAGCAACAACAGGATATTAAATATTCCTTTCTCTTATACCAATTCTTCGCCGTCGACTCTCAGCAGCAGTACTACGACCGGTCCCGACACCAAGCTCGAGCTCATGAACTCCTCATCTCCTCAAAAAGACGATGCATCGGGTTCGGGCTCGGCGGCGGTGGAGAATAATTCTCATCAGAGCATAGAGAGAGAGCACATGTTCGACAAGGTCGTGACGCCGAGCGACGTGGGGAAGCTGAACCGGTTGGTGATTCCGAAGCAGCACGCCGAGAAGTACTTCCCGCTCGACTCGTCGACGAACGAGAAGGGGCTCCTCCTGAATTTCGAGGACCGGAACGGCAAGCCGTGGCGGTTCCGCTACTCCTACTGGAATAGTAGCCAGAGCTATGTGATGACTAAAGGCTGGAGCAGGTTTGTCAAGGAGAAGAAGCTCGATGCCGGCGATGTCGTCTCCTTCCAGCGCGGCGTTGGTGAGCTTGGCAAGGACCGCCTCTTCATCGACTGGCGGCGCCGCCCCGACGCGCCGGAGAACCATCTCTGCGGGATCGCCTCACTCCACCACCACCACCACCATCTTCCTGCAGCGGCTGCTGCTTTTTCCTTCAGGTCGGTGCCGTGGAGCCCCTCGCTAATGCGGCCGCCTCCGCCGTTGCCGCCGAGGGATGTCGGTGGAGGAGGCCAGCTGCAATTCTTGTCGGCAGCGGCGCAGCCCACGATGATGAATTACAGCACATATAGTCTTCACCACCACCCTCACCATCCCTATCGAAATAGCTATGTTGGCGGCGGCGGCGGAGGAAGTGGTGATTCTTATGCATTCGGAGGGAACATTCCCTCGGTGTGCTCCACGGGAACGGTTTTCTACCTCAGGTCATCGGCCGCCTCCACAACTGGTGTGCCGCAGGAGGAGCATCAGGCCGCCGGAATGGTGGTGCAACGGGGCGGCGGCAGCAGCCAAGGAGGGGTCGAGCAGATTGTGTTCGATTCGGCGCCGGTGGTGCACGGAAAGGCAGCCACAGCGGGAAAGAGGCTGCGGCTATTCGGTGTGAATATGGAGTGTCCGGCGGCAGAGTCCGAATCCGAAGAATCAACATGTGATCTTCATGATCAATTGTTCTCTTCATCAAATGCGACAATGGCGTTCTCTTCGACTTCTCATCATCTTCAGCTGTCTTCTTCCTCTTCTTCTTCTCCTTCTCCCAATTCGCAAGCTCCTCTCGGCCAGTCGAGGCTCTTCAACGGCACTCCGGTCCACGGGATCGCGACCGTCGATTATCTCAACAAAGGGAAGGCTTCCATGACCTTTAATTTTGACATCTGACACAATAATAACGAAGACGAAGACGAACAAGAAGAAGAAGAAGATCAAGTACATCTACAACATTATTGCAAAATCATGATTATGTGGAAGAGTTAAATGAGAGAGAAGTTACTTACTAGTTCAGAGAAGAGAAAAATTTAGCTTGACACAGCTTCCAAAAAAAAAAAAAAAAAAGACACCAAAACTTGGCTTCATTTTGGTACTACTCTTCTTGATGCTACTACGAGTTTTCTTTTTTCTTTTTTTTTTCCCCTAATAACGGAATTGGGAAAGTGAGATTATTTTCGGTTATAGAAAGAATTGGGGTGGTAGACTGGTAGTAGAACTACAAGGTTGGAGAATTGTTTTTTTTTTTTTAATTTTGTGTTGGGGGATATGGGGAAGAAATTAGCCCAAGAGAAAAACGCATGTCTTCTTTGTTATTCGTTTAATTTTAAGTCTCTGAGTACAAATAATTTTATAATACAAATTTGATGATATATAGAGATCATGGCAGACCATAGAGGAATCAAGGATAATATTCCATCCATGAAGAAGACATAGATGACATGTTTTAATTTCAATATAAAAATTCCTCATTTCTCCCCAATACATTCTTGTCATCTCTCTCTCTCTCTCCCTCTCTTTAATAGATAACTGGGTTTTGTTAGATTCTCTCCTATCTAGAAATCAATTAGACAATATATATAATATTGGTTTTGGCATCCCAATGATTTATGTTCCAAAATGAATATCTTTTCACATACATTCTCTTTGGCTAACGATATTGGACTGACTAACTCTTTTATTTCTCTCTCTCCAATGTTGTTTTTTGATGGTAAATGGGAACACATATAACAAGCAGGCTGGCTTGTAGATCTAATGATCTGTGTTTTTTCCCAGTCCTGACTGGTCTCAGCGGCCGGGTACAGTAGTGGTAGTAGTAATAGTAGCTACTACCTCAAATAATGTTTTTTTTTATTTTTTTTTATTTTTGTTGCAGTTTTGTGTTTTACCATTGTTTGGTTGTTGTTCTTGTCCCTCCTTCCTTGGGCACACGCCCGCAGGTTTTGCAGACAAGCGGTTCAGACAATAAAAAGGTATGTTATTACATTTATCTTCAATATTGTCCCATATTTTTTTATAAATATAAATACATTTTTCTACCTTGTATATAATTATATATTAAATTACTCTCACCAGCTTATTTATTCTTTGCTAACTACATAATAACTCACCATTAATGTGATTGCACTCGTGTGAGATTACAAATTCCTTATACAATAAAACCATATGATGTTGGACCATAAAAATAATGTTAAATTCGATAGGGAAAGTACAGGAAAATAAGAATAATATTGATCGCTTTTGTTAGCTCAATGTATAACGTGGATTGTAACTAGAGAATTTAATACTGGAAGATAAAACTAGACTAATTAATAATTGCAATTAATTTACATATGGTTTGGTTTTCGTACAATTAATAAAGAAATATTACTAATGTAAATATAGATTGTTTATATCCACCAACTAATTTGGAGAATTGAAAATCTTTATCACTGAATTCCTGTGTTTCAGAGATGTAGTAATAATGTTCAGAATCATATTCAGAGATTAATGGATAAAGCACAAACCAATATAGATATAGCTTGACCCCTTAATAAGTAATGTCTTATTTATCATATATATTTGCGAAACATAAAATAAAGAACTAGTGTTGTTTTCTTGATATGAATTTCGTAGAGTTCAGGCGTTTAGGTATAAGCACTTATGCATACATACACACACACATACACATATATATGTGTGTGTATATATATATACATAATATAAATATATATGGAGCTTACTCTTGCAGATTTGATGAGAAAGAACTAGATTTACTTCTAAAATTTATCAAGTGATGAGTTCGTGATCAATTTCGTTTTCTTTTATAAATTTTAGAATTTAATGACCTAGGTAAGCCCTAATTCTCCATATCTTCAATTTTAGGTTTGTACTCAAATTTTTTTCTTTTTATTTATCTCAGTTACCTTTTAGCAATTCCTCTAATTGGATAATTAATTGTTACTAGTAAGATAGGAAAATATATAATTGAAGCAGCGAAATTAGAATATATTGCAAGTAATTTTTTTAATAATATTCCAACAAAGTATTTTTAAGCTTTAGCTTACTTTATTCATGAATATCAGACCATTCTAAGCTTGGATATTGACTGTTGGACAATTAATTCAATCTTCATGAAATTTTGTCTGGCTACGGCTCGTAAAATACTACAATTGACAAATGTACACAAATAAATATGCCTGATCATGGGACAATTTTACATTTTTGTGCTGTTGAAATATTTGTTGTCAGCTCTATTATTAGTCGGAAATTATTGTGACTTGTAAATGAAAAAAGCAGAAGAAAGGTGTTTGATAAACTATTGATTAAATTGTTGTAAACATGTATAATAACTAAAGTAATACTTGGTTTTCATAAAATAATAATATCAAGCTCAACATTTGTAGTTTTTTATACCAAAATTCTAAAAAAATATGACTTTAGTTTTACTATCTCAAATATATGTTTTTTTTAAAAAATCATTTTTATATGAGGAGATAACTGTAGATATTTTGGGACAATAAAAAATTTATTAGAAATTGCAAGAAAGTTATATTTTTTCTAGATACATAAAATGGATTTATGTTCATAGTTTATTATTAAAAATATTTTATTAGATCAAAACAATGACAAAATAAGCATCTTTGTAAAACCAACCCCCCATTTTACTTCACAAATTCTGCTGGTGGACAACGGTTTTTAGAATTTGATTGACAAAATCGCAGGGTTTAGTGGTTTATTAAATACCTAAACAATCGTAGATTATTCATATATGTATAAATAACCTCCAAAACAATGCCAAATTGACCCTAGACTACATGATATATATATATATATATATATATATAATGTAGGATTAGTGACCTTATATATATGCGTATATAAAATATGAACATAATTAATATGGACGACTTTAGAGGAGAAAAAGTACATATATATAGAAAACTTAAAAACATAAAGGAGTACTATATATGAGAAGATTTTCTTCTAAACAAATCGAATGATCAAAAACACTAAACTTGATTAACTTGTTTCTTTTTTTGCAGCTACCAGAAATGAGAGAATATTAAGATCAGACCACCTCCTCGAGTATTATTTTTTAATATTTTAGCAGTAAGTTTATAATCCTCTGTGTTATGGGAAGATTTTAAGATACATAACAGATAGTTGTTTTTGTAGAATTCTATCTTGTGAAAAATTAATGCTTTAAATATAAATTAAGAGCTGTTATGTTGATCAAGAAAGAAGGTTGAATATTCAATATTGATCATAACTAATGCTACAGCCCTACACGCTGTATGGTATAAAAATGAACCAGACTTCTAGTTAGAATATTATATTCTCTTATTCTTTGCTTTTAGAAATATAGAGACATTTTAAATTGCCGCATTAATTGAGCATGCAAAAACGCAGACTACATATCCTTATATCTAAATTCTTACAGACTCAAGATTTTTTATTTCTACAAATATCTTGTTATAAAAAGAAATTCATTAATTGGCCAAATCCAATTTAATTTGTTATACTTTGCCTGTAACTTCCCATTTAAGAGAAGAAAAGCAGATTGTCAATACCATTTTAGTGAAAACCACGTACTCTTTTGGTGAAGACATCACTCCTATTGCTAATTGTCAATTTAACATTTAAGCAAGCAATTTTTGAAATGCAATCTAATAACTTTAACCTTCCTCTAAAGGAATATATATAATCTCTATTTATATGCACTGCCACGTTGTTCGTGATGCGAAATACTCAGTTACGAGCTTTAATTGTTACAATTAGACGCATCTAATTAACTTATGTGTCTAATTTAATTACTTGGATTGTATTGTATGTGGAAGCTGGTACATGAGCAGATAATGTCGGTGTTGCTTATAATTAGTTACATTTTTTAAGCTTATAAGTTATATTTAATATGTAGATTCAACAGAAATTATATTGATTTTACATGGCTCCTCTACAGCAATGTTCTCAACTAATACTAATATATATTATAACTTATAATAGTTAATTTTTGTGAAGACATTACTCCTATTGCTAGATCAAGTACTTGTATATTTGTTGGAGTGGAAACTTCAAGAATCAAACCTTGAATTGTTCGAGTTCAAATATAGTTTAATTTATTTCTCCCGATTCTAGTTTAAGAAAGTTCCTGAAGTTCATTATAATTAGAAAATTAAAAATTCACTTCATTCAAGTACTTACCTAGCTAGTAACTGCAAATATTATATATAGTCAAGTATAGACACCACATTTTTTAATATCTGTATTAATAAGTTTAATTACTAGAGAAAAATTCATTCAATTAATGTCATGTGTTTATTATAAGTCAAATTGAAGATGTATAATTTTATATATACTTCCTCTCCAGTATATGATTTCTAGTGCATAAGGTGGATCACTACATGGCTTTTATTCCTCAATTTTTTAGTTTCCTTTAATTATCTCCATATTTATATAATATATATGGACTAGTTTTCAATGCAATTGTTACTTTAAAATAAGGGTATATTTTAATAACAATTAATAACATGGTATGACAAGAATTCAACTTTCTTAATTATCATAAATTTTTTTGTCAACCATTTGCTTTTGTTACAACTATTAGATATACATCAAACGGCTAATAATAACAATACCTATTAAAAGCGTAATATAATTATATTAAAAATAGTTGAAACATAAAGTACAAAGAACTATAATTAATAGATAATTAAAGATCCCTTTTCAAGTCAATGGAAAAGTGGTAAAAAAAATTAAAATCTAATATATATAATGGAAGTATGTGCAATCCATTCTGTTTTGTGCAATCCATTCTGTTGGCTCTTACACCCATGCAAATTTAAAGAACAATCCAACCGGTACTTTTAGTAGGGGTTCAATAATTAGGCAACGTGTACTGATTGTAACTAGCTGGTTGGCCAAAATTTTTCCCTTTTTCTTTTTGTGGCGAACAATTAGTCGACGTAATAATCTTTAGCTTCTATGAGCTAATTATATTTTAAATGTACTCTTAACTATAATTAATTAACACAGAAGTCTGTTGTCAACTTAATGACATGGAAGGACAAACGATGTATAGATTTACATGTACTATGCTATAGCATGCGCTTGTAACACATGTTCTTTAGCCGCAAGCTAAATAAGAAACTAAAATAAATAACAAGAGTGGGGGAATATTTGTAGTTCCACGATGTGTCTATATCACAAATTATAAAGAGAGGGAGAATTGACTAGTTAGAAGCACTATAAATGAGACTATATAAACATACCTTACAAAGCACATAAATGGATAAGTTACTTAAAACTAAGACAGGACATTTTTTTTACTACAAAAGTTGTCATGACCTAAAACTAGAACTAAATTGATAGGAATATTTTTAAATATATATAAAGCCAAAAATACTCGAAAACTATACCCATAAATTTATAAAAATTCTTCAATATACTCCAGAGTCTTAAATATTAAATAAAAGATAAAAATACAAATAAAAAATTTAAAACAGAGATATACAAATTTTAAATGAATACTTATCAGTTAAGGAAAAGGCATAGTTGCACAGCTTTAGTCAAAATAATTAAAAATAAATTCAAATAACAGATAAAATAAAGTATTTAAATAATCAATCATCTACTGAGAGTGTCTAATTTATGTATCTTGCATATCCCAAGAAAATTATAGAGAGTGTATGCAAATCGTATAGCGAGCAACATCGACGACAATCCCAAACTCCAATGATCAATCGATTAACCTGAAAAGAAAAGGTAGGGAGAGTGAGCACACAATGTCTACCAGGAAATCCATTACCCACCTCTCAGTTTTTCTTACTATTATTATATAAGATTCTTATAAAGTTAATAACAAAATTTTCATATCAATATAAAAAAAATTCACCGATTTCTCAATTATGAAGCAGATCAATCATTCTAAAATCTATAAATCATCACTCAAATTTTTTCGAAAGGAAGAAAGAAAGAAAGATTATAATATGTTCCATCGTGCCCCAAATGAACACTCCGTGTTGGTTGTGCCCTAAAGGAACACCCCGTGAGAAAGGCCATATAGCATTGTTAGTACCAAAACATGTATATCCGTTGTGCCCAACAAATGAGCATCCCAGGGGATACAATTTTAACGTACACGTTGGATGGACTTAAGAATTGTCCAACAGCGTCGCTTAAGATCTCAACATTTATAGGATCTGATTATAACCCATCTGACTACTAAAAGCCTATCCTAAATCATTCGACCCAGGTTATTCAGTTTTTGACGAAATTTCGATAGCATATCGACTTAATTTTCTTAAAACTAAAATTTTTAAACTTGCAAGGAAACAATTTACAAATACATTGTGGTGTGCCACAACTTCAAGACGCACCACCAGAGCAATGATATTATATCACATAACAAGAATACTTCCAATATCATTCACCATTTCATCCATACTAGTCATATCATAAAAACTCTATTTTTAGGACCAAGCTCATACATCATATCATTGACCCAGATCTCAATTCAAAAATAAACGTATAGGCATTCAATATGAATATAAAAACCAATCTTAAGGTTAAATTGCACGTAAATCAATTCAACAACAAGTTTTAGTTAATAATAGTAATATTAATTACGATAAAATAATAATAATGATGATAATGATAACAACAACAACAATAAAATAATAATAATAATGATGATGATGATGATCACAATAACAATAACAATAATAAAGATCAATAATGCATCAATAATCATAAAGACAATAACAACAACAACCATAACAATATACTAAAATCCAATTAATTTAGTTTTAAATTCCAAATTTTATTGACTAGTTAAATAAAAATATCACAAGAGATGAGTAATAGAGTCCCTACTGACTTAGTCAATGACATTTGGCCACAAGAAGATTTAAAACGCATTCATTTGTTGAAACTTTGAATTACCAAACTTAGCCTTTGGAATTTCGTCTCGTAAATCTGAGACCACAAACGCATCCAGAACATCAAAAACAGGCTAGAATGATATTTTTCCAATTTGGTGGTTGGGATTAATCCTTGACCGATGTGGACCATGGTTGACCAACCTTGACCTTGGATGACAGATGAGGTGTCAATAGAGACGGGTACGAAAATGAAGCTCTTGACACGAGGATCACTGTTCCAAAGTTGGTTTTCCAAAGAGAGACTTGGCTCGCCAAAAAAGGCACAAAACTGGCAAGGGAGGCAACGGGTGGCTGGATTTTTTTACCACGATTTGGCCGATGGGTGGTTGGGTCTTGCTCCTCTTGGCGTGGGGAACACGATGGAGTGGTTGGCTAGAGAAACTGGTGGCAAACGGCATTGAAATTGGCTACCAAAATCTAGGGAGGCATAGCGACCTTAGGTTCGCTCTGGGCTGCTAGCGGAGATTAAATGGGCAGAAGTCCGGCGCCTAGGACTTCAGGCGGCGGCGATTTGATTTCGCCAGAGTGTGCAAGTGGCAACAGCCTGAGGAGGGTTGGATGGGAGAAGCAGGGGTGTCCTTGGCTTGTGCGAGAAGGAAGAAAGAAAAGAAAAAGAAAAGAAAGAAGAAAAGAAAAGAGAAAAAGAAAAAAAAAATAGGTTGGGGGGAGATGTGATCTTTTAAGATTAGAATTTTTTTTTTTTTAATTTTGTAGAATAGTTTTTAGAACAAATTTTGCCCCCAAAGTTATTAAAATTTCAAATTGGCCTAAAATTTTAAATTCTTTTTCAATTAAAACCATGGGTTTTACAAAAATAAATATGAATAGAGTCATAACTACTAATATAGGTACTTTTTTTAATATGCCTTTGTAAGATGCAGTTCTGATAGAGATATAATTTTAATCTTGAAAGAAATTTTACCCAAAACTAATACAAGACATTTTCTACCACAAAATAAATAGAAACAAGGTCAAAAATACTAATATAGGTACTTTTTTCAAATAGGTGCATGTATTCACATGATTTCATGATCACTCAAATGAGTAAAAACCAATTTCGAGTTCCAATGTTAACGGAATAAACTATGTTCTTCAAACTCAGAAGGTTTAATCAATATATGTTGTGCTGAGTTTGTTAGCCTTTTCAAGCCTTTTTATTTTGTGTTGCTCGTTGGCCTTTGGGTTAGCCTACTTCACTCCTTATTTTTATTATATTTTACAATTTTATTTTTATGCAATAAATTGAGTAGGAATTGGCGTGAGTGGTGATGTGTAGTCATGAGTGTCAATTCTATTGGAATATTGTAAAAATTTTCTTGCACCAATTGAGATAGATCGAACTAGAACGATTGAGCACCTATGTCTTTTGTGGTGCGGGCTTTTTTGTGTGTGTGTGTCTGTGTGTATAAATCAACGATCCAAAGGATACCAGTAATAATAGACACCACACACTAAAAAACAGCCCTCAAGCCCTATATAGTCGCAATGAATTAAGAAAAAGAAAAGATTGTTTGTATAAAACTTCTTGAAGATTTTTTGGTTTATTTGTGAAAATTAGACTTTCTAAATATTTAAACTTCTATCTTAAAAGGTCAACCTGATAAGAGTAAAGGTTCAAACTCTTTGATTATAAAATTAGTGTTTATTGTTATATTAATGATGTTAGACTCGTTTTTATCTTACCTTTTACATATTTTCCTTAACAATTAGAAGTTTTTAATTACTTCAACTATTAAATTCAAGCTTTAGGTATAATATGTTACTAAGATACATATTATCCACCACATGTTATTTATGTATTAACTTCCATTAAAAATCCTAATTACATAATAAGTTAGGAATTAATATTTAGGTTTTAAGATCATAGGGCACAAGTGAAAAAAAAATTGGAGGATACATTGTTACAAGAACTATTAGTGTATTTGGAATCTTGTTTTAACTACATAATTTGAACTATTATAGTGTTGTTAAAGTTGTTAAGAAAAATTTTTGTAATTGTTTATCTTTTTTTCATACTGTACGTATAGATGTATATAATAATGCAGACATGGCGTTTTTAGGTATGCAATAAATTGGGCCCCTACGGGGCATGCATAACCTGTGGCATCTGGATGATCTAGACGTAGCAAGGCAGGCAGCAATATTTGTGTAGTGTACAGGCCCGTCAGTAATTCAGTGGTACTACTGCTCTTTCTCTCTCTTTCTCTCTAACTATATATGTAGGGCTGCGAATGGACTCTACTGAATCAGGAATAGCAGACAAGACAAGCCTAACGAGATCATTAACGTTGGCCAAATGACATCCCAACATATACGTATAATGCATATGAACAGTGATCATGATCAGAATATCACTTACAAAAAAACAAAAAAAAAAAAAAAAGAAAGAATTGCACTCATCTGATAGGATGACTTTTCCTTAATTTCACTCCTTTCTTTTCTCAGGCCTTTAGCGCCCTTTATATCTCTTTCTAGCTGCTGATAAAAAAAATCGTACGTTTTGTCATTTTACACATATACGTGTTGCTGTTCAAATATATATCAATGTCTAAATTTCACGGTTAAGATTTTTTTTTTTTTTTTCAGATTTGAGTAACTTTTGTTACATAATCAACTAGTGCAACTACTTTCAGGTAGTGTATACACATATGTGACACGTATGTCTTTTAAATCCGTTTTAATCAATTTATGATAATTGATTTTTACTCCCTTTTTCAGACGTCTTTATAGCATAAATTAGGTGGGTATATAAAAGAAGAGTTCAAACGTCATACATGGTAGAAGAAACAAAATTATACAGGATCGTTTTGAAATATATGGAACATAACATATACGTACAGGTAGAGTAACGTGGGGTGCAACCATACCAACACGGATGCACCGAATCCTATCAAAATCAATCAAAATATAACGTGTTTGGACGAAAATAGAACTAGACGAATGATCTCTTGGGAAGTCCTGGTCTTGCATCCTTTTTGAAATTCACTAGGCACAATCACATGGCACAGTTTAAAAAAAAAAAGGAGCATAGTTCTATATAGCACAATATATGAAAACATAAAAGTAAAATAAAAAAAAAGAAATAGGAATCTTTTACAAATATAGTTTCTTTTGTCTGGTGTTAAGTGAACGATGAACTTTTTGTGGTGTATATTTGTAGTACGGATTTCAATCAAACTCTCTTAGCTGAATTTATAATGGAGGGAACAGTAGGATATCCACAGAGACGTTGTCAAATTCTGTTCCATACAGGTACAGTGCACTGCTAACCGGGCTAGTTAACAAAGGATATGATGATTGACGGAGAAACAACTGAGACCCAAACAAGATTCCCTTCACTACCCTGAACTTATATCTATATATATATATATATATAGAGAGAGAGAGAGAGAGAGAGAGAGAGTAGTGAAGGGAAAAAAGTCCCCACACTAGAAATGAGACATCAGAAGTAGGTTTTAGGAGTTAATAAGCGTAAGGAATGACGACAATAAAAGAAGCAAATAAAAGAGAGAGAGTAGTTTTCGTCGTTTTAAATTCTCTCTCTACTTCTCTCTCTCTCTCTCTCTCAACATGAATGGCCAAACTCTCAGGACGCGTGCATTCTACTCCCACTCCTTAAGACTTTGCACGGACCACATTGATTTCTCTTTTCTTCTTTCTTTATAGTCTTAATGCCACCACATTCCCGTGAAACCCTCTCTCTCTCCCTCTGTCTCTCTCTCTCTCTCTCTCTCTCTCTGTTCACACGTAGATAAATAAAGAAAGACATTATCCATCTTAGTTCTTTTGGCTCTACTCTGAAAGACTTTTATCTTCTTTTCTTCTCATGGTGAAAATTATTGTATCTTAGAGAAGAAAAAAAAAGTTCAAACTATGAGAGAGAGAGAGAAGGTATCAACATTATCATGGCATGCATTGCTTTTTTCCTCTCTTTTACTCCGTTATCTTACTCAACATTCCCACGTTCCAAAAGTTAAAAAACAAAAATAAAAAAGTTTAAGTTCTGATGATGATCCGTCAGAAAAAGAAATAAAAGAGAATGAACGGCTGTGATGAACTGCGCTACTTTTCCTTATTTCCTTTTGACTTCACTAGTACTACTAATAGTCATGCAAAAAAGCAAGAAGAAGAAGAAGAAGAGTACTTAACCAGATTACAAAAAGATATAAAGAAAGTGGGGTCCAGTTATATATGTGGAGAGGGATCTGATATATGTGTGTGTGTGTATATACACATATATACAATATGTATACGTTGTGACAGAGCATTTAACACTTACAGTGCAAAAGGGGCAGCGGATCCCATAAAACAACCGCAATAATAGTGTAAAAATTTGGAAAAAGGGGGGCTCCGGGATATGAAAATAACAAGTCATGGGGCTGCAGCATATACTCTTTAGCAGTAGCTTCAGCGATAGCAGCTAGCTAGCTCCACAACAGCCGTAAAGTTATATGTTGTGTTTGTAAATATATGAAGCCTATGTATATTATTATTATTATTCAAAAATATTCAATGCATATGATATGTATGTGGCAAACAAGACAGGCCGACCTACAATTTACTACAAAACAAGGGGCACGAGAAAGAAACAAAGAAAGAGAGAAGAAAGAGAGACATTAAGACAGTGGTGGGGGACCGACTGCAAAAAAAGTTTTCTGACCCACCTGGATGGGATTGGATAGGATGGGATGAGATTTGGGATTCGAGATGAGATGGGATATTTTTTTCATATGTGAGAAATTCTTTATTTCTTAAAAAATGCTATATCTTACTTGTGACTTTTCAACTATTTAAACTTTATAACATGAAGTGCATGTGTAGTAATTATATATCATTTATTTCAAGTGAAAAGTCAAATCATATTCACATTAATTATATAGGCAGTTTCATCAAGCATTAATACCGCAGAGGTCAAAATCTTTTGTCAAATTTTAATATCTTTTTTCTCCAATATTTACCGAGTCTAATAATAATCCATACTACATCATCTAAAAGTTTTAACTTGCTCAGTTATTGGTAATGTTATCACCTAATTTGTCGTATCTTTCACTTTTGAGACTATACATTTAGCATGAATACAATGGATAGACAGAGCTGAATGAGACACCAAAAATTTGATAGAATATCTGGTTTGAAAAAAGGTTAGATGATCACATGGTGAATTAATAGTCATACAAGTGATGATGATGTGTATATATGTATATATTTTCCCATATACATATATATATATATATATATATATATATAAAACTGTTGCTCTCCCTCATTCAATGCCGAGTATGCTCAGCAGGCTCACTCATATGCCAAGGAATCAAAACTGCACAACATGAAGGCAGCCCCCCCTATTACCCCCATCCCCTTAGCTGCTATATATATGCTCTCTTACACATTTCCCTTTTGGTCTCTTCTTTCCATCCCCCACATATTTTGTTTGCACTCTAGATAGATACCCATATCTATATATAGGTGTGTGGGTGTGTGTGTGTGTGTATATATAGAGAGAGAGATCCTCTACAACTTAGCCCACTTTTTTTTCTGTTTTTTTTTTTTTCAATTTTCCATTTCTTTTCTGTTTTATCGTTTAGCTAACCTTGCATTGCATGACTTGCCGTCTTCTTTTAAGATTGCGCCTTTCTTTCTTTCTTTCTTTCGTATTAATTATTTATGTGACATCATATGTGTAACGTGTCATGTACAAGTATGGTTTTATGGGACTGTGGCGTATATGGTGTGGACCATATATATGGACCATGTGAATCATGTGGCAGAGGCCGTTCAGAGAGAACGTGGAGCCAAGCCGGGTCGTTCAATATTAATGCACTAGGTATCAAGTGGTTGGTACTAAAAAATATATATATAGTTTTTTTTTTTTTTTGCTGAATAATATAATTGATATATATTATTATGGGCATCAAATGGTTGGTCATTCAATATATAGTTGGTATATATCTTCGTGAGAACCTATTGACCAAAGGTTTTAAAAGATTAGTTTTGTAAGGAAGAGGATATGGAACTATCTTTCCTATCCTACAAGGCCAATGTGTAAAGATAGTTTTAAAAAATGATTTAAAAAATGAAAGAACCTTTATTTTTAAGTAGTTTATCATGGTGAATAGGGACATGACTAACCCTGCAGTACCATTGAAGATATATTCCATTCACGTTGCTTCTGGGGAGATTATGTATTCTTTGAAGTTTTGGCATTGAAGGGGAAAAAAAAAAAGTGGTTTAGCGGTGTCTTCATGCCCCTAGACCATCACCACTAAGTACCATAGGTGGAATGGTCCATCAAGGTTCCGCATGCAAGACCTTAAAGGTCCCTCGTAGTCATAACACAGGGCTTGGGGCCCAATCCCAACCTTTGAAATATATCAAGACGCAGGTGAGACGGACAAGAATCGAACCTACGTTAGAAGCATCGACAAGCCTTAATTGACGTCCCTTAAACTACCATACCACCATCACCATTGATTGTTATTGAAGAGTTTTTAACAAGACATCTTTTGCATATTTTGAACGGAAAATATTCTAACTCAGATATATTCAACCAATAAATGATTTTGAGTTTACCACTCCTTTGGCATGTTTATTTGATTCATTTGATCGAATCTCATATATATAAAAATAAAAATCTGTTTGGGAACATAACGTAAACCAAAATTTTAATTCAAACCAACTCTGTTAGTATTTTTTCTCATAAAATTAGAATTGCTACAATGTTATAGGTTTAGACTTTCGGTTCGAACTTCATTTTCAAATATCCGGATCTAATTTTTAGTATACAAAAATACTCTTTCTATAATAAGAGTTAAATATATGTAATAATGTAAAAACAAGTAATTTTACTTTATAGGTTAGTAATTAGAAAATGCTTAGATTATATGCGTTTACATTGTGGGGATACGGCAAATGGATGGCAAAATAGCAAAGTGCAAGGTCCCCCACAGTGCCCTGACTTGTAACTTTTGTCTTGGTGGCTACATGGGCTGTCCACGTACTTCCAATTGGGCATGCACCTAAGGCCTGGCTGTAATGTAATGTAATGCAATGTTGCATGTGGTACCATAGTATTTGGTACCACATCAATAGTAAATATGGTATAAGGCATACCCTTGTAATTATCTTTTGAACACTCTTGTCGTAAAATCTCAGCTTTAGTTTATTAATTTTTGAAAATTTTACATCGTAGGTCCCAAATTTATAAGCTCTTCAGAGTTTGAGTCCCTAATTTTGAAATGTTGATTTTGGGTCCTTGAACTAATTGAAAAAAGGTTGCCCTGTAAGTCGTTCCATCAATTTTTTGTTAAACATCCTCTTTCTCAAACAAATACCAATAATTTTGAAAGTTTGACTTTTGTTCAAGAAAAAAGAAGTTTTACTGAAAGGTAATGGAAGAACCTAAAAAACAACCTTTTTGATCCAGAATTTAAGATTTCAAAATTGAGAACCCAAATGCCAAGAGCTCAAAAATTTAGGACCCCTTCGACGTTTGAAAAAAAGGAACAAAAAAACTCTATGTTTTTTTTTTTTTTTTTTTTTTTCCAGTTCTCTGTTAACATGTGATCTCGTTGTGGTAATCATCCATGGGATATGTAAGAAAATGACCTTTTTTAGAATATTGTTTTGAGTTATGAGACATATGACATAGTTATGATTGTAAAATTAGAATATGGCTCTAATTTGTAAGTTTTTTTATGTGACTTAAAATAATATCATTAAAATAATTACTTTTGTAATATAGCACAAAATATTATATTAATATAATAATTAATTATGTAATTATGGTTATTTTTATTGAATTTAAATTTCACCCCAATAATAATCCATGTAGTGGAATTTTTTTATCATTTTAATAAATGTCTACAATTTTGTTAAATTAGTAAAAATGATCATTTTTGTTTTAAAAAAATAGTCAACGGTAGTCGATCACTAATTGACTGATATCAATAGTATGTAACTAATGTCAATTAAAGATAATTAAAGATAAGTGGTCAATTAATGATTAACCGAATCTAATTAATCAACACCTCATTCATTTTGATGGTCATTCGCCATTTGCTTAAAAAATTGATGTTTATTGAAAGAGATGGCAAAATCCATTGAACTCACTTAATTTCTCATCATTTATCACCATTTGGTCCTTTACACTGCATAATGTACGCGTATAGCCATACATGGACCGGAGATAACTTTGAATGTGGAGAAAGAAATTTGAATCATATTTGCATCTTTAGTATATGCTACTCAAGGAATGAAATATATATGCCAAGAATTGGGGAGAATTGGGGTTTGTGTCTACCAATAATAGTTGTAATGATGACCTGTTTGGTTCAATGGTTCAAGCAGTTCAAACTAAAATTTCCTAAGAAAGTATTTTGAGAAAGAAATGTAACCCTTGATTTGACAATTTATACTAAAAAGTGGTCTCAATCAAAAAACACCTCCCTCGTTTTCAACCTTTTGAACCTACTTCTCAAACCATGCATTTAAACCAAGAAGTTCAAACTACACATTTCAAACCAACGACCCAAACAAACCTGACATTGAAGTTCTTAACTAGGTTTATACAGCTGTTCTTCCATAAGGTTTTGCCACCAAAAATAACCATGATCAATAGAATTTGACATATAACCTAAGCAAAAGGAGAACCCAAAAACCACCTACAGAAATGATTACTTCAATTTTTTTTTTTAAATTCACAAAAAATAAAAAAAGAAAAAAGGTTCGCTGGTTGGACCTTCCTACATTGATGATGACTTGAACTTTAAACCTGAATATTGATACAAGTGTAGATTTATTACTAGACTAAGCCTACAATAACAATTACTTTAAAATAATGACCTCGTGATTATAAACGCCAATTATTGATATAGAAGAACATTTTCCCCGCCATTTTTTTGTCCTTTTTTTTCCCTTTTCTTTTCATTTCACTACAGCACAAGTTAGGGGTTGAAAGCTGGTAAGGGGACACATAAGTAGGATAATGATGTCAGTCAAATATTTTCCATTTTTTAGTCCCTATGCATTCAAAGCACATATCTTAATGTGGTTCATAGTGCTTAGCAGACTTCACATTTGAAAAATGTAGGATAAAATTAAGTCGAAAATGATAATGAAGGTAGTATATTAATAGTCCTTTTCTTTCTTTCAACTACATCAATTAGGCAAAATGGACAATTATACAAATTTTCACCTTCTTATCTGTTCAAGTTACACTTGGAATAAACAGCCAATAGAGAACAAATAAATCAAAGCCCCAAGAACCCAACTTTTATCAGACAAACGTCAAGTGGGGGCCATAAGTTAAGTTTCTTGAAAAATATGAGAACTAGCCATTTTCACTAAGTTGCTTCCAAAGTCACCAAAAGCTATAACAAAACAGAACAAACACAAACACAAACACAACATGAAGGATCAAAGCACAGTTTCCATGATCTCTTTCAAGTTTAAACTCAATTTTCTAACAATAAGGGGCCAAATTTTCACTGTTTATGGGAAAACCAAGTCCCAAACGCCAAATTTGTACGTCAAGTGATTAAATTGCTAATTGAGAAACTTTCTAAACCACCTAACTATTATCCAGTATTTACTGCAGCCTTTATTAACCACATACAACATAAGATCACACTAACATAAACTCCTTTACTGAAATAATTCTAGGCCAGATACTAACATCAGATAATTGTCTGAAATGACCAAAAGCGATGAAAGAACACACAGGCTTACCTCCCAGAAATTAAAACCTTGAAAGCATCATATTCATTCTGCCACTTCAGAATGTTTATATGCAGACTGCCAGTACTCCATGCCTCAATGATCGACGGTATTCTTACACCCTGCTGTAGCTGACCTCCAAGCCGCTCTCTAAAACGTGTTACTTTCAACAATTCTACTTGACAAACTTAAGTAATATCACTGCACTAAAAACTCTTGATTGTGCAGCTCATCTTCAGCGGTGACATTGTAGTTAAGTCTTTCAACCTCTCTCCTAAAAATAATGTTCAAGATGTTTTTACGTTTCTAGGATCCCGAAAACCTTTTCATCCGGTGGTTAACCGCAAGAGAAGATGATATTGAACGTAGACTTCTTTTAGGTACAAACTTCATCGTAAGTCCTACATACAGATGACTCCGTTACCGAACACAAAAGTATGAAGAATTCGTGGCTTCATTTACAATAACTGTCCGTGCCAAATCTCAGGAAAACCATTAAAGTTCATAAAGCTCACGAGATAGAAAAGCTCTCCTAACACCTGTAAAGCAGAGGATAAGAGGTCATGTTGAAAATGCAAGAAAAAGAAACGAGTAAAGACTGGAGGGGAAATATTTAACCTCATCTTTGCTCGTCTTTACACCCATCCATCTGTAATTTCCTGCGTAAAATGTAGTTCTCATATTTCATGGAGCACAAAGCTCTTTCGGCTTCAAGCCATAAATTTAACAAAGCTTGCGGGTATATCTCTTCATCTATCCATTGATTTTCTTTCAGAGGATTCCTAAAAACCTGCATTTTAGATTGAAAGAATGACTGTGTTGTTTTCCCCCATAAGCATATAAGATGATAATCTTGTCCGCATCATTGCCACTAAACTTACCGGAACGATGCTATTGCCCCTCTCAGAGGAGCCTATGTCTCTAGAAGAAGGAACAAGATCCTGCGTTTTTCTGGCGAACACATGAGAATAACTCTTTCGCCGGGCATGGTTGTTCTGACTTTCAAGCTCTTCACGAACAACCAGATCTTTTGCCCTCGGAATAACTGGAAACTCCGTGTTTGCTTGCTGAAAGAATCATTCAAGTTCTTAGAAAACAGAGTAACCCTTTCACTTACCCTCCCTCGTAATAAGATGACAATGCTTATAGACGACACAAGCCAATCAACTCATACTTGAACACACCCTTCCCTTTAACAGAGAAATGCATATACCTAGTAAATAAAGCATATAAATGAAGAAAAAAGACCTAAAAATGGGAACACTGTTGGAAATTTTTTCACAATTGGACTTCAAATAGTTGGACAATATTTCTACCTTAAAAAAAAAAAAAAAATTAACCAGGAGAGTCAAGGAAGTATGTAATGTAAATGCTAAAATGTCTTTTATTATACAAAATAATGACAAAGTTCTATTTTGCCTTCAAGTCAGACTCAAAAAAGATAAGCACACTTTCCTACCTCAACGGTCGCCATCGACATAGCGCGATAGTCCTGACTGCCTGTATGAAGTAAATTAAGCATCGGAGCCTTTCCCTCGACTCTATGATTGATAAGCACATAAAGATTATTGATTATATGCCGGATCATTTCATGTTCATGCTCATTCAATGAATCTAAATCGTTTGAACCGTTTTGAACAAGTAAATCAGACAGAGAACGCATTGCATTAACAATAATGGCAACATTTGTTTTTGGACATTCAGACAGAGACTGGGTTAGACATTGAAGAATTTCACTACAATCATTAAGAGCACCAACTCCAGAAGACGATAAGTTTGGGATGTACTCCGCTGCAAGGGCAGACAGATTTGCAGTATTCGTATTCATGGCATCCATGATTCCATCTGCAAAGCCTTCAACATTCGCCCCTTTTAATGGCATCCCTTTTGATGTAAAGAATCCATCAACAAGATGAGGTTTAATAATCTGAGCAGGACCAAGTGTGGAACTACTTTTTGAGTTTTTAAGCACGACAGATTCTTTTCCAGGTTCATTCCTGCCAGTAGACTGTTGATATCCAGCTAAATTGCTTGATCCATGAGTCTTTGATCCAGCTTTACAGGAATCCACAAGTGGTTTCTTGTTGTATGATAAATCAAAAGTCGAACATTCACCCTCACCGAGAAATGGAAAACCTCCAACAGAATTATTCTGCAAGTAATTTATGCTTCCTTTGGTGTGAGAGGGAAAAAATTGAGGGGCCCGAGGATTCAAACTGGGACCTGACTCCGATTCATTTCGAAGAGAGCGCGTGCTCAAAGACTCAGAAACTATGATGAAAGATTTTGTGGAATTCTGGGTTCCTTTCCAACATGGTGAATCCACATCCGACCCATCCTCGTCCAACATTTTGGAAGAACATTTTGTGGAAATACCGGCCAAGGAACCAGAACGTTTCATGATTGAACCATCAAGAATATCAACTGGAGTAAATTGCTCTTCAGATTTTGCATTTACTAAGGGATCCAAAACCTTACAAGGGATAGATTTTGCACTCATTATTTCCTTGCCTCTGTCAGAAGAACTTTTCATATTACTGGTAATGGAGTAGCCCGTAAGATCCACATTCTTTGACAAGATGTGACTAGACGGTGAGAAACTTGTCCCGTTGGCAGATGATCCAAGCATGGGATCTGGAAATTCAGTGAGTTAAAAACATAAGCTCTACAAGAATCACACAGGTGAAGCTGCTATAAATAAATAAACAAGTACACAAAGACGGGATACAAAAGCTTACCTTGAGGGACATTTTGGATCATTGACAAAGATTGCACATCTGATGTTGTTGAAACCTTCTGAGAAGTTAGCTTAGAATCTATCAAGGAAAAAGGGAGACCTTTAGCATCTAATCTCCTTGTATCCAAAAATGTACTTATTATCCTCTTCTAAATCTCCTTGTATCCAAAAATGTACTTATTATCCTCTTCTAACTTCTAAGACCTTAATGTCAATGACTTATTATCCTCTTCTAACTTCTAAGACCTTAATGTCAATGCTATATTTGACACCAAAAAGTGTAAAAATAGTATATTCTATAAGTTAATTTTATTTTTCATACAAAACATAATGCTCTTGCAATGCTATATCTACTTTTGTCATAAACATTAAGCCTTGGAAGTTGTATAAGTTAAATTCTAGCTGTAAAATATTTGAAAATGTCAATATCAGAATGATCATATGTAAAGGTAAATAAAGCATCCAATAACAATCAATTTGGCATTCGCTATACTTGGTGCCAAATTTGTCACAAAGTGTAAACTTATGCCAAATTTAGCACCAAGAATAGGACATTAGAGAGTGATTTTCCACTCAAATTCTAAAATTTGGCGTTGTCACACTGTTTTGGCATTGCATTAGAAATGCTCTAAGATTATTGTGATCCCATTTACCATTTTCAAAATTTTTGGGACAAGGTATTGAGATAGGAACAAGATTTACAGGGGCAAACAGAAAAGCATGTTTTGCATGAACGAACGCTAAAAGCGCTTATGCTGACATAGTATAATTAACATCCACTATGATACATTTTACAACAAAATAAGAATTCAGGAAGGCCAAAGCCAAGTTTCTATGTTCAAAAATTTACCTTGTTTAAGCAAGCCTTCACCGGCCCAAGGTCCCCCTTTGCTCGAGCCAACAAAGCCCTTCCCATCCGCGGCCCTTCCCTGTCCCCCATGACTCGAGCATTGGGTGTAAGTGGATACAGAGGACTTATTAAAGGCCAAAGCATCAAACTCAGTCTCATCAGGAACAGATGAAGAATCAAAACATCCACCGAATTCCCCGGATGGGTATTGCGAAAACAAAGCCTTGGCACCAAACTCCAAGGGATCGTCAAAAGGGAAGGCTGGGCCTGATGCTGATAGAACAGAATCAGATTGAAGGGCAGAATAAGAAGGATAACTAGTTGGGGCTGACACAGGCAAAAGTTGATCACTCAATGTGAGATTAGAAAGTGAATTGGTCAAAAGGGGATGGTCAAAAGGGTCAAGTTGGTTTCTTGGAGAAGGGGTAAAAGGTTTATGGCTTAAGCTGGTGGTCAACGAGTTTAAGGCAGGAGGTTGACCAACAGGAGGGCGGATCATGGTAAATGGCTGAGCCAAAGGTGACAAACGAGAAGCCCATGATGGTGACGATGATGATGATGATGATGATGATGACAGCAACCCTTTTTTTCCATAACCCTTTTCTTCCATTCTCATAAATATACCCTCCCTCTCTCTCTCTCTATTTCTCTCTCTAAGTTGACAAAAATTGATCAAAACCAACCAACTAAAACACCCAAAGCAAACAAATGCTCAGAGTAAATACCAAAACGGAAGAAAAAGCAAAAAGGGCATCCAAAAGCTTGTGTCTTGAGAACTTTTAGTGTTTGATATATTGTTCAAAATAATTTCTGTGAGAAAATTTCAGAGCTTACCCAGAAGAAGAAGAGAAGAGCAGAAGATGATGTCTTCAATGGGTTTTGATCGCTTGGGGAAAAAGTTGGGAAGGTTCTCTTCCTGCAATCCTCTCCTCTTCACTGACTTGCTCTTAATTTTTTTTTCAAGGGACTATAGACTGCTTCGCCTAATGTTTGCTTCGAATTTGGCCAAAAAGCAGAAGCAAAAACCAAATATATATATATATATATATATGTTACTAGATTGGTAGATTAATTGTTGAATTTCCATTGGTTGAAAACTTGAAATTCAGGGACTTTTTATTATTATTTTTGCTGGGGAATCTGAGACGCGGTTTTCTGTCTTTCTTTTTTTTCTTTATTTTGTTTATTTATAATTGTATTTTGTACTACTTTGACTATGAAGCTCTTTTGTCTTGGAGAATTGAATGGAGAGGTTAATTCCTTGTTAAAAAGAGGGAAAAAGGAGAACAGTACTAGAAAATTAATCAAACGTAAAAAAAGACGAAAGAAGGAAAGTGGAAGGCAAAGAAGCTTTGTTTTTCAGCCATAAAAAATCTCAATTTTTTCTCTGGTTTTTTTTTTGGGGGGAAAAATAGTTTTAAGTGTTAAATGCCTTGCGCTTTCCGCTTTCATGGTCCTTGTCCTTCAGTGGGGCTAGACTAAAATGCGTATTTCAAAAAGAAAAGAAAACTAAAAACAACCTATTTATTTATGCTGTTTGATTAAGCGGTGAGAACTATAGTTCCTACTATAAACTCAATTATAAACAGTGTAAAGCTCTCATATACTATAGTAACAATTAAAAAAAAAACTGTTACAGTGTAAAGCTTTCACATTCTACAGTAAAAGTGGTTATAATCACTAGTTTCTACCATCCTCCCAAACACTCTAGTTATTTATTTGAGGGTAGAGATTTGAACTTTGCAGCTTCTTATTGTAAAGTTATGTTTAAATTTATTACTAAACTATGCTAACAACATTAAACCAAGATAATTTTGTGCAAGTGAATGTTGAATTTCGAATATTCCGTGAGTGAAATGAGTTAGCCACGTTCTTATAGAAACATTTTGTTTAGTCACTTGTACAAGGTGATAAACTGATATGGATTCAAAATTAAATTTTATATTTATTTGTAACATTATTAAGATTTAGAAATCTAAAAAACCATAATAACTGATAATAACCTTTTTTTTTTTTTTGGAAGGCTATCTTGGATAAAGTCTTTTTTTTTTTCACAGCAGTGAAAGTATTTTATTACATTAAACAAATATATATACACCACTTTTATATTGAGGATCGAATCAAACGCTCAAAGGTTTCGAGAAAAAAGCCAAAAATGAAATAATTTTTTTCCCCCCTTTTAGAAGGAACACAAAAATAAGATTATAATAGGACAAGCCATTTTGCCTTCTTCAGGAAGGAAACGACGACAAAACAAACAAAACAAAAAAGAAAACAAAAAAGGGCGAGAGAGAAGGCAAAGAAACGCGTACTTTTTCTAAGACAATGTAGTGGAAAAGAATATCATGGAATTCCATGAAGGGAAGGAAGGGAAAAACAAACAAAAGCAAACGTATGGCCTTGTTTGACAGGTACGAGATATGATTATGAGGTTTGAATTGATTAAATAGGACTATATATATATATATATATATATATATATATTTAAAATGAGGACTAGATAGAATTGTTTTGAATACTATTTGATAAACCGTTGGATTAGACAACTGAAAAATTACAATCTAACTGTTGTATCATTAGATTGAACTAAATTTAATTTAATAACTAAAATCTTAATTACCAAATATGAAATAAAAAGGTCATCCTAATTATTAGACCTGCTAGCAAAAATAAAAAAGATTATAACGTAATTTGAATTAAAGATATTATTTATTAAACATAATAACTAAATTAAAAGCAATAACATTTAAAATAATAAAAAAAATTGGATGAAAGGAGATTATTTGCTAATAAAAAATAGAGGGATATAGTGACATATTTTGAAAGTAGTGAGGGTAAAATAACATAAATGACATAGTTTGCAGGGAAAAAAATAAAAATATTTAGTAAAAAAATCGTCCAAAAACTAATAGAGTTAGATGGAATGAGAAAACTTGCTAACGGAATAAAATTTGAGAGAATTAAGTGATACATTTTAAAAGTCAAGAGGTAAAGTGACATAAGTAACATAGTTTAAGGGACAATTGTGAAAATAATCTAAAAATATATTCTAGCCCTCAAACATGCTTAATAAGCATTATTTGGTACTATATTGACATATTATGAATTTTTATTAATAACATGGAGTAGTTAAATAAAATTAAGAAAATGTTGATTGGTTTGTCTCTCTCACTCCTCTACATAAAAACTCAATGCGCGTTGGTGTCAACTGCCAGAACGGAGCATGTGGGGAGAGGGGAGGGGTGGCAACGGCTGAAGGGTAGTGCAACCTAAGGCAGTGAGGTTGGTTCATTAGGAGGTATATGGGGCTTCCAATGCTAGGCTAGTCGAACCAGTGACCGAGACATGGGGGCGAAGGGGAGCCATGGCCTCTCTAGGTTTTTTTTTTACATATAGTAGTTTTAATTTTAATATAGTATGTTTGTATATAAATTAGATTTGACCCCTCTTAAATTAATAGTTTTTTTTAAGTGTTAATATAACTTTGATTAAAAAGTTTAACCTCGAACTAATAAATCATGATTCCGTCATTGATTCGAACATGAGAGAGCTGCCAAGGTGGGCTAACCTTAGAGAATTCAAGGGCCTTTTTGCACTAGGTCTGACAATGGAGATTTATATGTCGGAGATTTGGGGGAGCTTTCACAATAGATTCGGCGACGTTAATTTCATCGAAGACTGAAGTCCAACGATGTTGGTGGCTTCTCACAGGCTAGCAGATCCAAGGGGGGAGGGGCCAACATGGCTTTGGGTTAGAGAAGTACACCAGTCCCAATCTGAGGACTCATAATCCCCTCTTTTTGCGGATTGCTAATCCCACAGGTTTAGAACAACTGTTTGGTCAATAGCTATGGGATCAGAGAAATACTCCAATCCCAATCTCATGACTAATTTTCCCACCATTTTTTATAGGAATTTTCCAATTATTTTTTAAGGATCGCTAATTTCCATAACTTGAAACTCTTTTTTGGTCAGTGGAGAAATGGTCCAGTCGATGTTTAGTCCCATGTACCAATCACAACTGTAATGAATTATCTATTGGGTACAATGATTGGGATGGTACAAGGTGTAAATATGGCTTGGAAGCCCAAAACCCAATGGACTAGCCTAAAATAAGTAGAGGAACGAAGGAAATAAACTATTTTTGAAAATTTTAAAGTAAATACTAAGTTTTTAAAATATTTATAATAAACAGCATGTTTACAATGTTAATAGTTTATTTGTTAGTGTAACTAAGAATTATTTATACCACAAACAATGGGGTAAACAAATTATTTTCATCTTAAATCTATTTACTGTATGAATAAGGGCGTAAATAAATTATTCATGCCATAAATTTGCCTTATATTACAAATATTTTCAAAACCTGATATTTACTACAATTAGTTTTAAAAAAGTTATGTTTATTACAATTTTTGATATAGTACGACTTGTACATGAGTAGAGCTAGATGAAGCCAACCCATGCTAGACTTGAGCTTGGTTTTTTTTAGCATCGGGCATGGGCTTAGCTATTGTTTGAGTAAATTAGATGATATACCAAATTTTATTACCACAATTGTATGTTATCACTTTTTTTTGGCTCTATTTGATTCATATCATTTCTCTTAGCCTAAAGGGCCTAAAAACTCTTAGATAATACATATTTATCTAATCCTAATCTAAAATATTTGAAAGCAAACGAAATTATAGTTTTTAAAGGTGATATGTTTCAAGCTTTCTCATGTAGTAAAATTGAAAAACCTACAAAAGTGTTTTTTCTGAAATTAACTCATGCAGAACCGCCCAAAACCCAACATAGAGTCCGAGCCCCAAGTCCAAACTTGAAACCCATTTAGAAAAGGCCAAAACTCAAGCATAAATAACAAAAACCAATGTAGTAAATAGCCCTTTAACAAAACTAATTATAAATAAATAACATGTTTTAAAAATATTCATAGTAAATTATAAATTTATTAGGTAATTAGAAAAAAAAAATCTATTTAATACAAGTAAAAAATAATTTACGATATAAATTTTCTATTTTATTGCTATTTACTATAAATATTTTTAAAAATCTGTTACTTACTTCAATTATATAGTGTGTAAATGTTATTCCCTTAAATCTCCTATAAAAAAGTAACAATAACATAAGCCCGTAATGGCTCAGATTTTACATAAAGTTTATACTTTTAAATTAAGATACATCCAATATCTTTAATAATGGAGTTATCATTAGTTTATTGCACGGATTGGAAGAGAGCTACAACAAATGCACAACAATTAGTAGAGAAATAGGCTTATAGGGCGTTTGGCAAACTAATTAGTACTAAAAATTTTAGTTTAAAAATTATAACATATGAGAGTTTTACAGCATAATAACTTTTTGTTTTTATTATAGCTGTCGATAGTTTTATACTACAGTTGGTTCAACTGACTTGCCAAACACCCCTTTAATATTTGAATTAGGTTTTATTAGATATTATAACTAAATTGTGTCTCATATAATTTTTTTGTATTATTATAAACTTACAAATAATTATAGGCTAGTTCTAATTTTTTTTCCCTTTTCTTCTATAAGCAAATCTTTATTTTCCTTGCGTTGTGTACACTTTTCGAGTCATCCCTAGCTAGTCGGAAATATAAGGCCTTCGCAAACATTCTAAATGACTTTTTCTAATTTGTTGTTAAATAATATCTAAAATAATTAAAAATTAATTAAATATATTTAAAAATTCATTTGTTGTCTTTTTGAGAAGTAAAATTATTGAATGCATATTTATATTTCAAGTTTTTTCAATGTTTTTTTTCAATAGACAATATAACTAATTTATTTAATCTTACGACTAGGATTTAACTGTGACTTCATTGCTTTTATTGTTTATTGAAAAGAAACTTTGACGATTGATCGCGTGCACAAAATCAGAGTTCACAACTAAAAAAGAAAGGCTTTTTCAAGATTCTGATAATGTAAATCAATATTATAAATAGGTATAATTAAATTGGGTACTTAATTTAAGGTGGGGTCTTGTTCAATTGCCTAACTTGCTTAGGATGAGCAGGACTGTCCAGGCCTGTATTACTTGTTAGCTTGTTATTGACCACTTTAGGGTATGTTTGGTAAAAATTGTTAGAACTATTTTTTATGGCTCAAACTATTTTAATTATAGTATTTTTTTTAATAAAATTTAGACTAAAAAGTGATTTAAATCATAAAAAACGGTTCAAACTACTTTTTCAAACAAACACTTGTTTGTTGATTTGAGCATCAAAATGCAAACACTTGTTTGCGTGCACAAATCAGCTTTCACGATTTCTCTAAAAGAAAATGCTCTTTCAAGATTTCAAATAATTATCTTTTTAGTTCCAATGTAAAGATACAATAAATACATATGATTAATTGGAGGATGCAATAAATGGAGCTGTTTGGTATAATAATTAGAACCATTTGTCAGAACTATTTTTACTCTAACGTGTGAAAGCTTTACATTGTAGCAATTTTTTTTTTCTTTTTTATTATAACATGTGAGAGTTTTACACTATTTATAACTAAGTTAATGATTAAAACTTCTTGTCAAACATCCTTTAATCAATTGCCTAATAGAACCACCCTTATTGATGTGAGCATTAACACTTGTTTTAGCAACCTTTGTTTTTATGTATGCGGTGCCCATCATTGTATATGTGCTGTCAGATAACAACAAAACATCGCACCAAGACATGGTAATCGATTATTCGAATCACGAATTACAGAATATATATCAAATCGAAATCCGACACTTATGAAAACAACATGACTCTTGCATGCCCAAAAAAAAAAAAAAAAACTGTTCCATTGAATATATTCCCTGATCGATTGCCTACACATGATTTGACGAAAATCCATACTATTTATTCCGCGAAGTTATAACCCCATCTTAGACAGGTCCTGTTCGTAGGGCCTACTTAAACTCTTAAGTAAAATCATTCCCTTATAAGAGAGTGAAACTATAACCGCATAAAGTTATAAAGTTATAGAAATTAATTAGCACCGTCCAAACCATATTACATTAATAAACAACATTAATAATTAAAGCCAAAGAAGTACATATAGAAATTATAACATGGTGATGATACATACATGCACCATTATATATATTTTATATGTACATGCATATATTGTACATATGATTGATTTTAACAATTACATGAGACAACAGGCGTTGACGTTGTCATCATTGAACATGTTGCTGACTTTGTCGTCTCCCCTATGAGTGAGTGGGAGGGTCCCATGCTTCTCCCCAATATTGTACCCATGCCTGTAGTAGTTGTAGCTTTCCTTGAACTCATTTGTTGTGTCCTTGAAATAGTCACTTGTAGAAGTGAAGTACAATGGCGGGGTCGGATACGGCCAGAACTCCGCCCGTTTCCCCGCCCTCCTCACCGCCTTGAGCACCTTGTTCCGGTCGACATAGCCGACCACCGTCACCCTCTCCAGCTCTAGGTCTACCTCCACTGAATCAATCCCTATTAAAAAGTCAAAAAATATAAAATTAATGAAAATATGAGTGAAAAAAAAATACAAGCTCTTCTCTCATATATGATGGAATGAAAACATTAAATAGTGCCACTAGATAGAAGTAGCCTTGAATATAATTTTTTACTTTTTTTTCATTCAGTTTACTATCAGTTTACGATTATTTTTTTAGCGGGGACAAATATAATACACAAACAAAAATGAAGTATATAGTTGAATTATCTATTATTAATAAATTTGAGAATTAAAATCTGAGTGGAGTCACATGCGCTCTATTGAGAGTAGCGTGGCTCCACTATAATCAATTATAGTATTTATGTTGCAACTTATATAACCCACTGAGCATAGTGGCTCCGCACCATACTCTAGCACAAAATTCGATTGGAATATTGATAAGTGGTTAAAATTAATTATGATATGTTTAAATTTTTTTCAGCATTTTCCCCTTATAATTAGATATCACGAAGTGTGTAATTACACAGAAATAGGACATAAATGAACAATGATTAGAAATTACTTAAATATATAAAAATAATTAAAGAACACTATTTGAATCAAATGAAAGAATAACTTTTTTTTTGTCACCTCTAAGTTTATGAATGGCGCTTTTGACTACTCGTTCACAGCCAGTGCAGCACATCCTGACTTTGAGGTCCACAGTCTGCGCAAAATGATAAAAATATTAAATATTAATCACTAGGAATTCACACGGCTGTTGTGTTTTGTTAAAAAAGTTTATAATTGGTGATTCTATATATTTTTCATTAATTATCTTTCTGCTTATTCCTTTTTTCCTTTTGTTCTTTTGAAGATATTCCTCTATGCTTTCTGTAGTTGTAGGTAAGCTTATATATAAAGGCGGATTAAGAAAAGGCATATGCTGAATCAACGTAGCTTAAACTTAATTAATTACTTTTTATATAAAAATACTGATTCTTATATTCTCCCTAGAGGATAAGAGTTTCTTCAAATTTCCACCACTCATGTTTCTAGAAACCTTGATTCAATATATAGAAGGGTAATAAAATATCATGCACGCCGAAATGGAGATTCTCAGAAGCCACTTTTTATTGGTTTACAGAATAATTGCCTTCAAAAATCAATATGGGTCCTCCATTAATCAGGGATAACGGTCTCATAATTAAGACTTCACTTAGCTAACTAGCTAATATAACGTTTAGAAACGTAGTTTAAATCAAGAATTGAACTAAAATTGATTTAAAATTTAAATTTTATAAGAGAAGATATTTTAACAAAAGTTGGTTTAAACAAGAATTGTAGTATGAAGTTATGATTAAAAAAAAAGAACTTTCATATTGACATTCAGCTAGTCGCATATGGTGACCTATTGAATAGGTTTTTGGATCAAGTACTTTGTCTCCTGGTAAGTTGTTTCTTATTATCTGGTTTTGAAACCCTTTCTTCACGACGCACAAAAACAAAAAGGAAAGAAAAGAAAAGAAAAGAAAGCTTTTCTTCAAATGATAAAACAAAAGGTAGCTTTTCTCTTGTTCATCGTCTTATGCCTTTGGTCCATATATATAGTTCATCGTAAAACGTAGTCAATATTTCCGCTCAGAAAACAACCTAAAAAACATATATACATATATAGATGCATAAATAGACTGAAACACACTATATATAGGAAGAGATAATCGCTTTTTTATTCTTTTACTTCCCACTTTTATGCCTGAGTTGAGAATAAAACTCATCAAAACATGCAATATATAATATAATATACATAAGGCGTGCCTGAAAACAAGTGATGGAGATAGAAGAGAAGCATGCAAGCAAGTTGAAAGGGAGAAAAACATGAAAATATTGAAGAGTCTTGTTTTGTCCCAAAAAAATAGATACCTAGAACTGATCAAAGCTATATATATATATATATATATATATATATATATATATATCACAAGAAAATTATAATAAGGATCCTGAAAGCGAACCTGCAAAGAAAGAGGACGACCCTTCTTGGGCATTTTGTGTGTGATGTTGTGGTGGAACTGATGGTGGTGGTGGACGCTTTTGGGGTGCGTATCTTGATAGCGAAAAAAACAATAAGAAATGGAAGATATTATGAAACCAAAAGCTCTCTCTATAACCGTGCCCATAACCATAACTTGTAACCAACTATTTATACTACTAATTATATGTATAAAAATAAACTAGGAAAGATCAATATGAGGAAAACTCAAACACAAAGTTATCTAGCTATGAGAAAAAATATTATTCCACTGTGGCATCACAAAGCATCTCTTCCTTGAGGTTTATCTCTTGGCTACGTAATATATTCCAAAACTTTGCCTTAGCCAAAACAACAAATCCCAAGTAAGCAGTTTTCCCTATAACAATTCAGTAGACTTGCTATAATTTTTTTCCTTCTTTTTTTTCAAGGCTATAGTTTATAATAGCCTTTTGAACAGGGAATGGTATCAAAACATATTCACATGATGCTGAAATAATATTATGCTTTGAAACGTGGGTCAAGATAAATGGCTGCTGACAATCTGAAGGGAATATCAGCTTCAATAGGGATTTGGGTAATTTGGATTGATGGGCTTAAGGAAGGACGATAAAAGAGGAAGAAAAAAATTAATGGAAAATGAAAAAGCTGGGTTTTGATGCAAAGCGGAACATATATTCTGGGAAATCGTCCTTTTCTCTTAACTATCTTTGAAAATCGCTACACACAAGAAGTACTATGTATCTATTTGTGTATAGCTAGAGAGCCTTTATATATCAAAGTTATATTCTCATAGTGCAACTAATTAGGCCTTGTGTTGATGATTTTGAACATTTCTTTATCCCAAAAATTAGGAAAAAGAGAATATTTGGATTTCAATATTTAATTAAAGAATTTTTGGAAAAATAAACTATATGATATAAAAAGGACATGTGCCCAAGTGGACCATAATTTCGAGCCACTAAGTGCTAATTAATATTCATGGGTTTAATATTGTCCTTCCGACAGTCAAAGGATAGAGCGGAAAATCTTATCATGTATATTTCGCTCAAAAATATAATGCATTAATTCGGCGCATCTCTTGTCATCTTTTTTTATGTCTCATTCTTTTGTCCAACTAACAAATTTGTGAACACTTGAATATAATCTTATAATTAGCTAGCTATGAACAAAGTTATAGAGAACTAAACTATTTTAAGATATTTACCTAACATGATTTCCAGATATAGAAGAAGAAACTAGAATACATTAACAAAACAATTAAACAAAACTTGTTTTTAATAGTTACGTTTCTAATAGTTACATTAAGACATTTACCTAACATGAATATTCCAAATATAGAAGAGGAAACGTGAATATATTAACAAAACAATATATATGAATTTGTTTTTAATAGTTACATTTCTAATAGTTATATTAAGATATTTATCTAATATAATCATTCTATATATACAAGAAGAAACTTGGATATATTAACAAAACAATATGAACTTATTTTTAATGGTTAGATTTTTAATAGTTTCATTTCTAATATAGATATATTTTAATTATCATAAATTATGTGCATGATAAGAATTTAAACTCATAAATTATCGTAATTTTTTAACCAACTATCTATTTAATTATAACCTCATATTTATATCAATAACTATTATAAACATAATCAATTAAAACTACACCAAATATATGTAATACTTTTATAAGTTTATATTGAAGACTCCGACAAGTATATAAATAGATTTATTTAGAGCAGCAGTAATGCAGGCTAATTGTATATGTTAATTGTACGTGCAAATGATTTGAGAAGAGTAAAGACATGCAGAAATTATTACTGCACAATAATTTGCCTGATGTTGACAGAATCGATATTACTTGCAAAACATAAAAATAGGAGTTTTCGTAGAAGAAATTCGATTTTCTAAATTTCAATTTAAACTTAAAATGAATTGGCCTTTTATATGTACTCCATCCAATAGTAGTTATAGGACGCTTGTAATATATCTCACCACTAATAACAATAATATTTTAACATAAATAGAGAATTTGAACTATGCACCATGAAGTAATTAGGGTGTGATATGTCTACAACATGCACAAAACAATAATAATAACAATAAGGAACATGCACCTTTGTTTGCAAAAAGACAAAAAAAAAAACAATGGTAATTTTTTGCAACTTAAAATAACATTTTAAACTTGTGGAAATAATTGAAAAAGCAATTATATATTTCATTTTTTTTATTATTGTATCTAACACCACTAAGACACCAACGTCACACGACCCCCTAGTTAGAGGAAGCGATAAGATTTTATAATATGAACCTATAGGTATCATCATACCCTCATTACTTTTAGGATAATGGAACAAACTAGGAAAAAGAAACAAATATAAATAAAATTTTAAGCAAGTTATAATATTTATAAGTTGTTTACTTTTCAATAATATATATTCAAAAAAACTGGTGGCTTCTAAAGCATCATCTACTCATAGAATTATTCTCTGTAGATGGAAGAGGAGGTCATCATATATGCTTCGATTGTGTCTCCTGCATTTTTTTCTTAACTAATTACAATTAATCTAATGATTCTCTCATAATGGTAGTAATCTGTATATGTCTATATATATGTTATATCACGTGAAATGTGTAGTATCTATGTGTTTTTGGTTTAATTTAGGAGAAAACCAATTATTTGCCCTCTTCTTGCTGTAAAAATTAACTTTTCTAAGACAAACAGCATCAAAACAAGTAGAGAACACACTAACTTTTTAGATAAAATAAGGGATATTGCTCTTGAAAATTAAATTAAACATCACCCATAATCCTTTTTCCACACTTCCTTTTTTCTTTTTCCCTCCATTTGGTTTTGTAAATTCCTTAAAATCAAAGGACAGGCATATCTAAAAAGTTAATAGGGTTTGGTAAACAAATTATCACCAAGCACTCATAGGCTTTTCCACCATGTGGGCCATCCTTGGCTTGGAATAAGCTTACGGTTTTAGAAACTCTTCTTCTTTCCCAAACGTATATATCCTAAATTTAATTTATCCCAATTCAATTTCTCCAATTCTTACTTCATAACCATACGTATTGTGGAACATATTACCTTTTTGCTAGTTAAAATATAAAAAAAAAGAAAAAAAAAAATCGGTGGTGTCTTCATGGCCCGAGTCTAGGAGTCACCTATAAGCTCGCCTACATAGTACTACACAAAATGTTGAAATTATCTTCAACCAAAAAAAGAGGTTTACATTGCTCATAAATAATCCATGAAACAATTGCGCTTAGTTCTGCACTAACTCCCATTATTGAATTTGGAAATATTCCTCCGATTGTTCATATACCATAGCCATCTTTTAGTCACTTCAAATTGCTCCTCCACACACTTAAGGTTCCCTCCGAATATTTTTCTTCTCAAGTGTTAAAAGCACATCAATTCAATAAGTATATATCACATAATCCACCGGAAAAATTTAAGATGATCAGTGTAAAATTAGGGGAACAATAGCAAGTTTGAAAACATCCCCTCAGTCTAACTCATACTAATTTATACGGATATTACTACAATATTTTTTCTCTTAAAATTTAAATTACTATAAGATTTCGAGTTCAAACTTACCAATTTGAACCGACAATCTAAGCGGGTCATACATTTTTCACTGTCCTAATTTCTCCCAATAGAGACCCCATTAAAGCAAGAAAATATAAAAAAAATAAACAAAGAAAGAAAATATGAAAAATAAATGAACAAATTCAAAAAGTTGCCTTTTGTTTAGAAGGATTAACTGAGCCTTTCACCTCCAAGTTGAGCGCGAGGGCCCCTCAAAACATTCTTTTGTGCTCGTGAATGGGTGAGGAGCCCACTTGGGAATTTCCTTAGTGGACAATGACTCGGAAAGTACCGGAAATGTGTTGTACTTTGAAAATCATTCTTCGCCGAAGACTTGAGCGGCTTGTGGGCCTGGCATAGGGCCCGTCATGGAAGGGAGGACTTTTACTCCCTGGGGGGGTCTGGGGAGTTTTTATAAATACTGTTTTTAAGAATTATTTTTTACAAATGTAAAGTATATTTATTTGTAACATAATTTAAATGTTATATGAATAATAATATAGCATAAAATTATTTAAATATAACATAAATAAACATAATTATTAAAAGTATAGCATAACATGTAATTTTCTTTATTTGGGGAGCTCCTTTCAATGCATTTTTTTTTTATAATTTATGCATTATAAACTATGGAAAGTATCATTCTTATAGAGTTCAAAATAGAACAATATATCATTTTTTTTAAAAAAAATTAAAGATACCAATTTATTATTTTTTTCGGCGCCTAATATAACATTAACAAGGAATGTTCTCCACATCCAACTGAACCGACACCATTGCTTCTTTTTTTTATTATTATTATTATTTTGAAACAACATGTCTATGACATAGTTGAATTTAAAAAGTTTTTATTCAAACCAATTTTATTACTGTATTTTTTGTAGCATAATTTGAATATTACAACGTTTTATATTCATGTTTTTGGTTTGAACTATAATCTCAAAGGATACAAACCGGCTCCAATCAAAGAACAGAGGATCACAAATCCATTGATTATGATGCCTCTTGAGTTTAGCCAATTTGCATTGAAAGGTTGACGACAACAAAAGAGGGTTACTACCCGTGAGTTTAGAAAGCAATGTTTGCATTTTGTGCTTTCCTTTTTTCTTTTTTTCTTTTCAAGATTTGAGTTAAAATTACGTCATTTGACTGAAATTCTTAGAGAGTGTTTGGAATCAAGTTACAACACCAAAGTTCTAATTGCTATATTGTAAAGCCTTCACAAGTTGCAATATAAAGATAAAATATGCTACAGTGTAAAGCTCTTATATGTTACAATATTTAAAATCTATCTTCAAGTTCTAATTTGATTCCCAAACACTTTCTTAGTCGAATTAAACAACATTGTCTTGAAAAAAAAGTTGGTTTGGCTATAACTTAATTCATAAACTCCTATAACCAAAGCCATTGTACAAGAGGTAGGAAATTTCAATGTTTTAATCAACAACCATCTGTGTTAGTTTAATTCAATTCAATTGTAAAGTCTAATTTAATGCTCTGATACATTATTATCTAACAGAGATTTACAGTAAAATCATAATGGGGATTTAACAAATGTGTGCCTCAAATAAAAGATAATTGCTAAAATTTGATCAGAAACAAATTCGTGAATATGACATGAAGTGATCTACTATGATTCTTATGATTTTTAATAGCATTTCTCCTTGTGTACCTTGATTTAGGAAATTGTGTTGATCGGAGAGGTTATAAGGAGAGAAGACAAGAGAAAAGCCAGTTTAGATTACAGAGGTATTTAATCAAATTAATTCCTAGTAAGTTCTATTTTAATTTTTTTTAAGATTTATTTTTCTACTTCTTTAATTAATAAGCACAAAGCCAGCATAACAAGTCAACAAATTGACACCATTGGCAACGTATATATAAAATACGTCTACTTCTTTTTATTGATAAGAGCAAAAGAGCACACAACAAAAGCTCTAATCACACGGGTGATAAAGCTCCATGGCATGACCCGCCCCCTTGGCCAAGCCCTATAGTTTGTACCCCAACCAACCACCCCTCTTAATTAGCCTTTTGTCCTGTGATGTTCCGAAAGTAGAAAGATCCCATCTCTTCTACAATTGGATTATCAACCCTCAGAAAATAGACAACCTGATCCATCAGCTGATGCAGAACGATAAGCTTTACAAGAACATTTGTTTCTACATATCTCTCTACAGTCACTAAGACCAAGAGCACCAAAGCTGCCAGAGCCTTCCCATTCATCCATCTCGCCCGGTGTGTGCGCCAATTTCTCGCCCACTTTGCGTTTAGACGGCTGTTGTTTTATGCAACCTTTGGGAGTGTCGCCGCTTTCTACATCATCACAACACGGTCCATATACAACAGCACTAGAACCAAAATCGCCCACAAAGATGGGAAGAGTCCCAGTAGAGTTCATCTCAATCCATGAAATATTATATTGATTAGACGTAGAAGTATAAGTGAAGTAACTCTCATTTTCATTTGATATGTGGATAAATCTCAAACTTTCATAAAACCTAATACAAGCCATATAAGAAGCACCATTCTACAATCCGCAGTTTTTACGGGAAAAAAAGGCAATTTTACGTTATCGTTAGAGCATAGGTGTTTTAATCTTTTGAAATTTTTTAACGATCTCATCTGCAACTGAAAGTAGTTATTTGCAAATTTTTAATATAGACAGTCGAAAATCTGACCTTTAAAATCCTGACCCGACTACTAAAATACCATGCTCTGCCTCCGTATCTTAAGAATTCTGCTAAAATTAAGTCTATAATTACATTGGAAAATTTTTTGTACTCTTATCGCAGCTATTGGAATTGAGAGCTCACAAATCGAAATAGTTTTCTAACTATTCTTTCCCAATAAATATGATGAACTAAAAGAAAAATCTATGAAAACATGATTAGATTTTTCTTATTTAGGAACTAGAGACCAACTTTTCAAAAGAACTTAGGGTCATTTACCAATGTGCAACTATTTAAGCACACAAAATTAAGCCAGTTAATTAACCATTTTAGGCATTATTTTTTATGGCAAGTACAATATTTAAATCCAGTGTTCACTGAGATTAAGCTCAGTTAATGCTACTCAAAAGCAGTGAATGAGGAAGACGTGATTAAAGTCAAGCATAGTACTTTCATAATCTTAAAAAGGTCATTTGCAAGAATAATTTGTTTTGCGAATCATTAATTTAGACTACAACCTTAACAATTATACGGAAAATCTTCAACTTTCTTATTTGTTTTCTCTAATCACACTTTCCTTTTCGCTTTGATGTTATTAAACTTTAAACTAAAGCTGTATTACCGACCTTTTTAACATGTCGTTTCCCTTGGCTCAAAAATCATCATTTTACCTCATTGAAGATTTTGACTTCCACAACAGCCATTTTTAGTCTGTGACTGTTACAATATAAAACAAGAATAAGCTACATTATAAAGCTTTTACATACTATAATATTTTGAATTAAAATGGTTTAAACTATTGTTTTGAATCAATTTTGTTACACTCTAAATTTTAAAAGAAAACAACTCCTTTTTGCTCTCGTGTTTTTTTTTTTGCTCTTAATGTTACTCGTCTTCTTGATTTTTTCTCCCTTGAGTACATGACATACACAAAAATGAACAAATTAAAATAAGAGATAAATAAAACTTTAAAGCGGCACCCATTTAATCCCATAAATAGATGTAAAAACTATGTTATATGGTGTAGAATTATAAGACATGATATAAATTTATCGGAGTGGTTTGTGATACGGTAATTGTTTTTGAAATCTTTCAAAAATAACACAATTACTTAAAAATTTATGACGTGATTTGAACTACAAAATTGTAATTCCAACCAATTGTAGTTTAAATTTTGTAAAAGAAAACATTGTAACAAAATTGATTTGAAATATAATTTTATAGTTTGAACCGTGTAATTATTATAATGTATTTCACTTTTTGCACCTCATAATTACTAAATTTTATAATTTGTAAATTATTTTAGATTTTTTGTTCTATTTAACCGGACTAAGGGCCCGTTTGGCATTCTTTTGGAGGCTTGCTTTAGTTTTTATAACCATCTACAACAGTTTAAAGTGTTTGGTAAACTCTACTTTTGAAAAGTTGCTTCTAAAATTTGTTGACTAATATCAAAATTTGAGAAGCAACCTAGGGTTAGGGGTTACATTTTTACAGCAGCTTTTGTTTTTATAACTTAAATTACTAGACTAACCTTAGTAATAACACATAATTGTCAATCTACCTAATTTTTTTAACAAATTGAAATAAATCAAATAACATGTTTTGCTAACGTTTTTTAAAGAAAAACAAAATGTATTAGAACACGCTTAGAAATATAATAAAAGGCTTTAAAAAAACAAAAATGTAATCAAATAAAAAATAAATAAATCAAAATAAATCAAATATCACGTTATGAATTAGAGTGGTTTAAGTTTTTTGAATTTAATTGAAATTAATAAAAACAAACGTATTGTATAAAAAAAACAAATTAGCTAATAACAAGATTCTCCAAGAAATCATCCATCATATTCTCAGCAATCCAAAACCTATTACTTGAAATTATTTTATTGTTTACGTGGATATATAAGTTATCTCATTTAATAAAATCGATTTTATCTTTCTAAAATATATTACATAATAAAAATAAAATTAATTTAAGATTTTAATTAATTTTAAAACTTAAATTAATTAAAAACTAAAGCTATAAATATACTTCTATTTTTGTCGTTGTATATCTTCTACAGCACAACAGAGCTATAGAAAATTTTCATTATACATCTCCATTTTGGCGTGCATGATATTTTAATACCCTTCTATATATTGAATCAAGGTTTCTAGAAACATTAGCCGTGGAAATTTGAAGAAACTCTTACCCTAAAAAATAAATAATAAATAAAGACTCTAGCCAAAATATGCTTTTGGCTCTCACAACAGCTTTGAAAAAACTTACCAAACACCTACTTATTTTTGGTCCACGGCACAACAGAGATACACAATATAACACAACAATGCCAAATTGACCCTAGTAAGATTTATCCCCAGAATGTAAGCACATAAACTGATGAAATTTCCAACTTCATTATAGACAAAACGCATCACATTTACATCGCCTTAACACCTAACTTATTTAATAAATTCCGTAAACAAGTTGCAGGAATGCCAACAAAGAACAAACAATCATTCAAAAAAAAAAAACTACATTTACCTGTCTAATGAACAATTTAACATTAACATACAAATGCTTGTCCAAGGTTCAAAAACGTCGCCGTTCCTTAACCACCAACCAACCAACTTTTAGAGCCACATTCATAACAAAAATGAACAAAAAGAGACAAATAATGAATGTTTGGATACCAAGTTAAAACTTAAGCATTGTAAAACGTGATAGATTTACATTGTAGTATATGTTTTCTTGACTCTGTAGCATGTAAGAGCTTTACACTATAATAATTGAAATTTTGGTGTTGAAATTTGGTTTCTTCAATAAAAAAGAGAGAAAAAAAATTACAAACAAGCAAATTATATAGAATAATGTGGAGCCTGCTACACTTGTCTATATCCAGATTCTAGCCTACAAAACTAAAAAAAGACAAAATTTACTCGGGTGTTCGGAAGAAGAGTTCAAAGCAATGGTTTGAATCATTTTTTATTCAAAACATTATAGCTATTGAGAGTTTTACACTATTGACGGTTCAAATTTGGAGAGTTAAAACTGATGTGTCATATGGAAAGGTATGCCACACTATTGAAAAATCTGTTTATTTATGATATACTTAAAAAAGGTTGTACCACATAACCAGTCATATTACTTATTTAAGTTGTTCTACATTTAATCTTGGACGATATTTATAAAAGGTTATTTCTCTTTTTATACCATGTATTTTAAATTTATTCAAACACTATACCTTTGGTTTTAGATCTCATCGAATTTATACCTTCATATTAGATTTAATACACAATTTTATTCATTTTCCCAATCAATATTCAAATTTGATTTAAAAAATTGTCCAAAATATCCTCAAATTGAAAAATAAGATCACTTTACACATTTAAAAAGACTTTATAACAAGGTTTGTATGTTTTTATTTTTGTTTTCTTTTTTCTTTTTTAAAAGTTTTAATTTTTTTATTCTACTTAAGGGTAGTTTTGCCATTTTGAAGCTCAAAATCAACTACAGACTGAACTAAAGTATAAATTTGTATATTAAATCTTATTTAAATATATATATTCGATGAGATTAAAAAACAAAAGTATAGGTTTTGAATTAACTTAAATTAGATAGTATAAAAATTAAATTCTTGTTTATAAAAAATTTTAAAGGAAGGTATTTATGAAAATTTTCTTTTAATAAATAAAGATTCCACCCTTAAAAGGAAATAGTGAATAAAGACTCTAGCTTCTAGAATGCCGTTCCATGAACGGCATACAAACAAGACGAATACATACGTGATACATACAAGACGGTTCAAAAATATTTATTTTCACTTCTAGTTCTTTTAGTACTAGTCACTCAATATACAATATTTTCCAATCCAATTCATCATTCTATCAAAAATAGTATATTTACAGGTGATCTAGAAAGAAAATAAAAAACAGTACGAAATCCAACGATAAATCACAAAAGAGGAAGAAGAAGAAAACTAAAATTACAACAACATTTCTAGCTTAAAAAATCAAAAAACAAAAGAAAAAAAGGGCTATAAAAAAAACTGAAAGATTATTAAAAATAATATACCAAATTACTCTCTAGCAATTGACCACTTTCTGTTGAAAATTAAAAAAATATATATATATATATATATATATGATATACTATTAAAATAAGCTACCTCCAGTGACCAACGTAGTCTATCAGATCACTGTTTCCTAACCAACAAGAGTGATCAGTTGCTTTTTGTTGAAAATGATTAAAAAAACCTATATTTTCAACAATATTCTACCAAATTACTCTTCATAATTTACCGTTATTATTGTTGACAATTAAAAATAATTTAGTAGATTTAAATAATGTATCAGATTGCTTTGGTTACAGGTATCGGCAGCCGACTTTTCATCTTGTAGTTGGGAATGAGATTATAAGAAATTATTTACCAGGTTACTCTTCCGCAACCAAACACTTTTTTTGGTGAAAATGAATAATAATTTGATATATTAAAATAATCTACCACATTATTCTTGG
>CAMOHE010044555.1:0-38548 GCA_946598075.1 Artocarpus hirsutus
CCGTTTAGGGAAGTGGGTTGCCGAGACGCCGCGAACATATCTCCAGTACCATGTTTCATGTGATGACGTGGCAGGCTGCAGTTCAGGTAAGTGTTTTGGAATTGTAAGAGACTGGCTGTTAGGTTACGTGGATAGGACAGCTCGGCTCCACGTCACTCTGGTCAATAATTTGGCTCTTAATTACTAGCTTTTTGGATATACTCGAATATCCCCACTTCTTTTTTTTTTTTCTAATTTAGGGACCTTTGCTTAACGGATAGTAAAATTTGTAATTTTTTTTTTCAACCTTAAGGAAATTGTCCAGAAATATGCACTATAAATAGGGTAATTCTTTAGTTTTTGTTTTTCTCTTAAAGAATAAGGGAAAATACTTGTTTCTTTATTAAAGTTGGCTAAGAGGACGGTTAAATTGTTTCTTTTTTTTTTGTGAAAAAAAGTGTTGAAAATATAAAAATAGAGTTAAATTCTGTTCTCAACTCGTAAGGAAGAAATATTTTCTTTAAATGGGGAAATTCACATCATTCTCTTTTTAAAGAAGAATAGTGGGAAAAAAAAACTTGTTTATTTATTAACTAACAGTTAAATGGAGGTTAAATTGTTTCACTATTTTTTTTTTTTAAAAAAAGTGCATTTCATTAGCCAACAAATGAGTCAGTCAATCAAGTATTTGAAACACATGATATACGTGTTTCATTAAGAAATACAAGGAGAAAAGGAATTTTTTCCATGTAATTGTCACTATTCAAATAGATAATAAAATTACAATTTTCCAAGGAGATATAATTAAATTATTTCATTAGAACAAGGAATCAGAATTCTTCTCAATCCCATAGTGTGCAATGACCGAGAAAATTTCATTAATAAAACATAATATTTAATTAGATTTAATTAATGAATTTATTCTTAAAAATGTAAATTTTTATAAAAATTGTAATTTTTGTAAAAATTACGATAAAATATGAATTAGCGGAATTGATTGCAAATTTTATGGCAAATGTGATGCAATATTAGATATGGTAAAATACAGATTTTATGAGTTTAATTACTCAAAAATTTGTAAATAATATCTATAAAATGAATTTTATATCACGATAAATTATAAAATTGTGATATAAGCAAATGAAAAATTAGAATGTAAATAGGACATAGAAGTTGTCCAAACCCTAACCTATGGTAAAAAGGAGGCCGGAGCAGTACAAGTATACTGTTAAGTGAAAAGACAGATATGAAAAGTGTCATGATTGGCCTTCAAAAGTGAACGAATAGTAAGTAAAATATTTTTATACAGTCTAAGGATAGGAGGTACACTAATTTGACCACAGCAGTGTAAGAAAAATACTGTATGACGAAAAATTACACTATGTAAATTTTTAGGTCCTACAAAGTAGACACCCAACCGAATTTGATTGGGCCACCAAGCTTAGAAATATGGCCCAATAGCATGTCGCCACCTATGGTATCCTTATGGATGACCATGAGTCATCAAAATGGGATAAGGAAGCATTTATTGCAAAATTATCAAAAAAAATTCATTTCCTTCTTCCTCCCATATTCGGCAGCCATAGCTAGACCTCTCAAAAAAATTTCTCAGCCCCACACTTTGCAAAAATAACCCCAAACAAGTTAAAGAATGAAAGCTCAAGGATTTTTCACAAGATTTAAGGTAAAATCCTAAATTTTTTAGCAAGTTTTCAAGGGATTTTTCATGGGTTAAAGGGGAAATTAATTCATAGTGTTTTTGCATGAAAATGAAGCCTAGGAAGGAGTTCAAGGAGCCTTGGAAGGCAAGAAAACAAAAGAGTGCTATTTGGGTAAGTTTTGAAATTTTGTAATTTTTGTTTTGATTTTTATTCCTTTGAACCTATGTGGGTTCTTGAGCATGTATTTAATGAAATTTCATGGATATGTGATGTATGGCATGTTGAAGTTATGAAATTTTAGTTTATGGTGCAAAATTGTAGTTTTGGAAAAAAGTTTTATTTTTGTAATTTTGATGTTAGTCTTAGCAAAAGTGATATTTGAGCCGGAGAATGATTTAAACAAAGGATGAAACGGTTTTTGCAGGGGTAGATATGTAATTTTGAAATGAATTTTTACAAAAACGCCTTAAGGACTAAATTGTGATAAAAAGTTCTTTCTCGACAGAATTGAAAAATGGCCAAAATGGCCCCTATACAGTGAAATTTTCATAAAATTTAAAACACCAAAGTTATAGATCTCGATGAAACTGTTAGGTGTTGTGGACAGTTCGTCAAAAATCTTGATCGATTGTAAGATTTTGATTTTTCAAAGAAATTGTGAAAATTGTGAAAAAATTTAAAAAGGGAAAAAATGTCATTTTTCAAAGGATTTTGAATATAGCACTTTGAGCAAAAATGATCCTTGAGAAAAATAGAAAATTTTGGTTTAAAAAGGACAGTTTTACCCTCGGGGGCAAAATTGTCAAAGTTTTCAGTTAAGGGACTAAACTGTAAAATTTAACAAAAATAGGGTACCATGAGGAATTAAGGTAATCCAACCCATTAGGGTATTATTTTGAAATGAGTACAAGATTATTTCCATTAAAAGAGCGAAAACAAGCTCGGGAGATTAGTCAGCCTGCTAGGGGCAAAGTCGTCATTTTTCCCCCAAGAGAAAAACTAAATTGTTTCAAAACGCTCCTAAGAGGGAAAAAGAGTGATTAGAAAGAATTTTGCTCTTCGTTAAGGGTAATGGTATGGAATAAGATAAGAATAAGAGAACCAGTAGTTTCAGAATTGTATACGATTATACAACTCGACTAATTAAGTAACGAACATTTTGCAAATGTTATGTATTAAGTGGGTGATGCATAATGAACCCTCTTTGTGAAGAACATTTCTCTTTATGATAACTCTATGTAAATTTAACTAAGAATGACAGGTAAACACATCACTGTGGATTAGGAATTGGAGTAGAAGAGTAAATGAAAACTTATTTGAAATATTATTATTGTCTACTAAAACCCCTCCCTCACGAAACTTAAAGTTTTATCAGTAGCCTAATTTTGAGTCGTGACAATTTATTCGTGTATCGACACAACTATTACAGCAGATGTATTCGTTGTTAATAGATGTTTAGATTTGTATAAAAAAATACAACCAATGTAAGCACAGGTTCGAAAAAACTGAAGAGCACAACATTTCAATTTACACCAGCTGGGGAGCGAGCCGCGGCGCCAACTTTTTTACGCCGGGAACAATTTCTAATGGGTGCTGAGGCGCAAGCACCAACAATCAATGGGCGCCAGCCTGAGGTCTTATTTTCTGTTATTTTGCACTTCTAGTGTTGTGGCCTTCAATATGAGCATCGCGGCACTCTAAGCTAAATCTAAACACACTAAAAATATGTTTTTCAATATCTATGTAATCTTTGATCTCAAACATAATAGATAGACATGTTATAAACTCTCTAACAGTTTTCAAAAGCTACATCTCTATAGGTAATTACCGATTTAGTTATGGTATTAAGAATATATCTCAATGATAATTAATGATATAGTAGTATATGATTTACTATAACGGGTCTATAAGTTGAACAACCTGTTAAATTTAAACATTAATTAAGAAATTTATTTTTTTCTCTTAATTTTCTATTAACTAATATTGTAACATTAACGATTGACATTATTAATAAGTAATAACAATAACCAAGATTCTCGAAATCTTCATGCTATACAATTTCTAGGAACAAATTTTCTAACATCTTATACACAGGAATTGAACATAACATTTGACATGCGGGGCAATGTAAATTTCCTTTTTAGTAGTTCTTTTGCATGCGTATAAGCTTTTTGTGATATGTAGCCTTTCACCTTTTGATCTATTTCAACTATGGATCCATCCTTATTTACTTGCAATGTAGTTGGTTGCTTTTTTGGTCCCTTTATGTCGTCCCTTCGTTTTTTTTTTTTTTTTTTTACTCCTGAATGTGAGAATTAGAACTGTTTTATAAAAAATAAAAAAAATAAAAAAAAAACCCTTTACGTTGGTTCCTAAAAAAAAGGAAGTTTGTAATTATATTTATCTTTTGCTTCATCCTGATCTTGGCCATTGACGCAAAGGGTTTTTTTTTTTTTTTCATGGGCACACACACAAGTGATAATTATGGAGGTTGATTCTTTTCTGATTATGAAATTTAATCTTATGGTGGTTTTTACATCTAGTCCAATCAACAATTTTGTAATTAAACTAGTCTGTGGGCAATTTTAGACTTAATGTCTTATAATTAGACGCTTATTTAAATGAGCCAACGTAGAATTAGAACATAATAAACTCATCAACAAGCTCCTGTTTCTTGATTTAAAGCTCAAACAGTAAAATCTAGCTTGACCATCAAGGCAGTGAACATCAAAATGTAAACATTTCTAATCACTACAAGAAATTTGATTTTCAGCAACCAATTTTTCGGTGGCAAAATGTGCAAATTTTGGTTGCCAAAACTTTCAACGACCAAAAAAAATTTGGCTGCCCCTTGGTCACAAAACTCTGGTCGCTAAAAGTTTCTACAACCAAATTTTTTGGTCGCTGAATCTAATTTGGTCACCAAACGATAGGTATGGTAGCAACATTTCATGACCAATATTTGGTTGCAAAAAGTATTTGATGGCTAAAAATAGGTTTTTATAATCAAAATTTGGTCATAAAATGTGTTACTTAATCGCCAAGATTAATTTTATCAACCATGAATTTGGTTCCAAATCTAATTTTTGTGTTGCTTTGGAAACCAACATTTTGGTCGCAGTATGTTTGTGACCAAATTTTTTGGTCATTGATTGTTTTAGTTCTTTTTTAAATAAAATAGTGCTTTGATCATATCCCTAATTTTTTTATGTAAACAAAATTCACATTTTTAACAATGAAAATATATATTAATTAATGTAATATTTAACCATTCCAACACATAATAATCCATTCAAAAGATACTAATACCTAATAGTCATAATTTACCACAATGTGCGCTAGAAACCTAAAATATCCACTGAACTTAAAAACAAGCAGAACTCTTGCAAACCATATCGCATACCGGCCACAATGATCCTGAAACAATACAAAATCAAGTTACATTAGTTGGTCAAATGATAAAAGATGAAAACATAATCACATTTGTACACTGTCATATACACAAACCATATCACATAATAACTGTATTTAAGTTCAATTAAAATAAATAAACATCAGGCATCATCCAGAAGAGGGAGCTTTTCAGCAAGACAAAAAAGAAACGAAAAGTCTGACGAGATTTAGTTAAAATTCAGCATAAACATTGAATAATAATAATAGCAAGAAAAAAGAAACTTGAGCCAAAACCTCCAAACAATGATCTCAGATAACAGCCTCATGAACCACATCATCCCTCAGTTGTACATCTGTCCATATAATTCCTGCATATGGTGTTTGTTTAAGCATTTAGAGAATTATTACTTTTCAGGTTGCAAAATGCCAGGCAACCAATGAAAAAGAAACTTTCTAGTTTTAGATGCCCCAAGAAAGCTTCTTCTCCTTTTTTTTTTTGGGCTAAAAAATGTCAAGAAAATGTAACACAAAAAGAAAATTCAGAATTAGCTAGCATAAGTAATTAGTTGGTAATTTAGAGAAATACTCTGAAATCTAGAGATTAAAAAAAGAGCAAAAGAGAGAGGCGGAGAGAAGAGGCATGTTCAACTATTCACATTACTTACGAAGAACTCGCAACAGATCAGCTGAAGAAATCTGATTCTTCACATACTGCTCAGTGGTTTAAAATGCCTAAATTAACAAACACCAATTATATTGGATCAGGAAAATGCTTCAGTGCTTCTAATTATCCAAACCAACAAAAACAATTTGGTTAGAAAATAAAGGCAGTGGGAATAGGATGATCCTTCACTTGGAAACCAAGTCATGTGCAAGTTTAGTAAGTTGCTTATCTGAATCAGGAAAAATTACTCAACAAGCACGGACAGCCTCTGCAAACTCATGAACAGAAGCCTGATCAGAGAGTAGTCCAATAATTACTCACAACTTTAGTATGACCACTGATGGGATAAATGAGTAACCACCAAAAAGACTCAACATGAGCCAAGCTCAAAAACAAACATAGATCTTCCAAAACCCAACCTCTAAATCAGGATTGTTTCTAATATTAAACAGGAACTCTTTAGAGAACTTGCATGACCAACATCTAGAGATAGTTTCAATAGGAGAATTACCTGAAAGAATATGAAATTTTAAACTTGATGCTGTATGTACAAATATAAAATATGCAATATTTTCAGTAAACAACACTGAATCTGAACCTACAAAGTGTTCCATTATTAAGGAAATCGGTATTAGCCTACCGGATGCCAATACGAGTAACTTTACTTCTGTGATTGCACCCATTTCTTCACACCAAAACAAGGAAAAGCAACACCAAACAAAGCAGAGGGCCAAGGAACTAAACAGTGTTCTGCTCCCATGCTGCAAGATCCGAAAGAACACTACAAGGAAGAGAACACGGGTTAATAAACTCAGCAACCCTTAATAAAGATCTTTGCTCTAGCACAAACCCATCTTTAGCACTAAGAACTCAAAAATCATAGCAGAGCAACAAATTGGGAGGATTTATTTTAAGCCACTCATTTTTACCAAAAAATCATTGAATCAAAACCAACAAGCTAGCTAACGGATGGAAATTTCCATCATCCAACCTGCCGAGGCAATTCAAAGCAATAAACCATTGCAAGTGTGGCCTTGTTTGTTGGTAGTATCCACGAGAAGCAAAAACTAAAATAGAAGCTTCCACGCCAACCTACACGAATCACAAATCCATATTCAAACACAAAATCATATACCATAAAAACTAAATAGCAGCAAAGAAAAAAAAAATTCAATTATGGAATCAACCAAACTTATCGTCCATAACATGCTAATAACTCAATGACAAAGAAGCCTTAGTCTTGACTTTATTGAGACAAGAACGCTTCAGTTATTTACTAAAAAAAAAAAAAAAAATCTTAAAGGCCATCCGTCAAACAGTTTGACTACAATGTTAGAGGCATCTGTTTTTTTTTTTTTTTTCCCTTTTTTTTGTGACAAACAACATACGAACACATTTAAAAAAAAAAAATACATTTGTCATCAAATCCATAGAGCGTGAATGGGAAACTCACTAAGGTTCAATATAGAGAAAATCCAATGATAAAAACATAACCTAAAATCAGTAAATAAAATCAAACCTGTCAAGTGTTATTCGGAGGAGCGTTGAGCTGTGGGCTACCAACCATAAAAACAAACACCAATAAGCAAACATGAAAAATCAAAATAAAAACAAAAAGAAAGGAAAAAAAAAAGATGATGAATGGCGGGCTTACCAACCTCCCTCGCGGTGGGGCTGACAACGGCGCAGGGGATTGTCGCGTTGGGGCCCCTCACGAAGCAAGAGCTCGCGACCTTTGGGCTCCATGCAGAGGAGACGACCGGGATGTGGTTGGAGAAGGCGGCAGACGGCGGAGGTCGACAGTTGAACGGGTATGGGCGGGACAAATTTGGGAGAAACAAATTTTGGGGAACTGATATATGAGGTTTCAGAGCAAACCCAAACAAATTTTCCAAAGTTTTAGCGCTGGTTATTTTGCGACTAAAAACGTATTTGGTCGCTGATAAAAAAATTCCAATAATAATAATTTGAATCCATTTATTAAATATGCTCAAAAATATATTCTGGACGATCAAATTTGGTCGTTGAAAGCTTTTGCCACCGAAAACTATTTTGGTAGCAGAAAGTGAAAATTTTCACATTAAAATTTTATTAAATTTAAATTTTTTCTCTTCTGTATTAATAATTTTATATGATACCATAAATATTAAGAGTATGTTTGATTTAGGCATTTTTTAAATCTAATGGACTCAATTTGGATTTAAATATCAAGAATTCTTTATATGCATGTTTGTTTCCCCTAAAATTTGAATCATTTGAGTATCAAAAATCTAAGTTTTCAGAATTCTCATCCCTTTAAACTTTTGATACTCGAATATCTTTGCTACAGTAAAAACTAAAATTCTATTTTCTATATTTGAGTAAAAAAATCATAACTTCCTTATTTGAAATCTAATTGAGATGATTCTTTTTTTATTGTGTTCCTAATTAAGAGAGGAATAAATCAAGATCTATATTGTATATTTTTTAATATCATTAACATTAAGATTTTATTAGATTTATTAATAAATCAAAAACTATCTTCACTACTTTTTCAAACATAAATTTAAATTTATTTCATACTTAGATTAAAACTTTAAATACATATCCAAACGCCAATTCAAATAAAATTTCAAATCACTAACTCAAATCCTAATTCAAATCATACTAACTCAAATTAAATCACTAATTCGAATTAATTTATCAAACGGACCCAAAATGTTCAAAACTGGTAGGTTACAACATTTTCTAATTTAATTACATCCCTTACATAGTTAGCTTATAAAATTCGACAAGTTTTATTGTTCAACTAATCACAACTTAGCTTACACCTAAATTGTTTCATTTTAAGTTGTTTTTTTTTTTATGAACTATCATTTAAATTATTTCTCTTCTTTATTAATAATTTCATATGATTCAATGAATATTAAATGTTCAAAAATGGTGGGTTACAACATTTTTTAATTTTATTACATCGCTTACATCGTTAGCTTAAACGATTCGACAAATTTATCGTTCAACTAATCACAACTTAGCTTTCACGCAAGTTGTTTCATTTTAAGTTGTTTTTTTGTTTTTTTGAACTATCATCAAAATAATGTTTGGTTGTACTCAATTATGTTTTCCATCTTATTTAATTGTTTCAAAATAAAATAAAAACTAAAACTAGCAAAATCTTAAAGAGAACTTAAAGATAAAAATAAAAGTTCTTTAGCGACCAAAAAAAATTGGTCACCAAATAAGACTTTTTGCGACCAAACGAACACTTTGGTTGCTGGTGGCATGCTTCAGCGACCAAATTTGGTCGTAGAAAGAGTGGCTTTTGCAACTAAAAACAATTTTGGTCATAGAAAGTAAAAAAAATAAATAAATTTTTATTAAACTTAAATTATTTCTCTTCTTCCTATTAATAATTTTACATGATTCTACGAACATTAAATGCTCAAAAATAATAGGATACAATATTTTTTTAATTTTATTCCTGCCTTACACCGTTAGGTTACACGATTTAACAAGCTTTGTTAGTCAACTAATCACAAGTTAGCTTGCACCCAAGTTGTTTCATTTAAAATTTTTTTAACATCATCGAAATAATGTTTTGATGTTCTCAATTATGTTTTCCATCTTATTAATTGATTAAAACTAAAACTGGCAAAATATTAAATAAAATTTGAGATAAAAATAAATTAGTTCTTTAGCGACCAAAAACAATTTTGGTCACCAAATATCACTTTCTATGTCCAAATCGATTCTTTAATTGCTGATGGCATGTTTCAGCGAACAAATTTGGTCGCAAAAATGATTTAAATTATTTGGTTGTAGAAAGATGTCATTTTGCAACTGAAAATGATTTTCATTGGAAAATGTGAAAAAAATCTTAAAACTAAATTTTTATCAAATTTAGATTATTTCTTTGCTTCAATTAATAATTTTATATGATTCTATGCATATTAAATGCTCAAAAATATTACGTTACAAAATTTTTCAGATTAATCAGAACATTTGACTTTATAAATATACTAAAATCTAAAATTATCAAAATATAAATGAAATTAAAAAGAAAGTAGCACAAAATTAGAATTTATAATAACTATTTGCGACTAAATGTGAACTTGGTCGCAAAACACATGAACCCGCAACCATATTTTTTGTCACGAATTCTTTAATTTCTTGGTGTCATTTTAAAATTTTGTTGGCGCCAACATTTTGTGACCAAAAATTTTTCAATCGCTAGAAAGTACCTGCTGCGACCAAATTTTGATCACAGAAAGGCTTAAATTCGTGACCAAACTTTTTTAGTCAACAATTAACCATGGTGCCAAATAATACATTTTTTTTGCTACATTTTTTACGACCAAATGTACATTTGATCAAATTTAATTGCTAAAATTTTTGTCTCATAGCCTCTTTAGCGACTAAAATTTGGTCGCTGAAAACTATTTTCAGGGACCAAACTTAATTTGGTCGTTGATTCCATGGTGGTCGCAAAAAATTAAATTTCTTGTCATGAATGTAAAAACACACATTTCATCCAAAAGATGTCAGATGGATACCCTTGTGTCCATCTCTAGTTCAATCTTTATTTTACAAACATCTAAGTCAACTATATAAAGCAGAGAACAAAACTTAAATGTTTCCCATGTCAAAAAAATGTAGGTGACTTCTAACTGGAATACAACCAAAAAGACCATACAACCTTAATCTAAAAGCAAGATAAACTACATATCCACTATCTCTAGTTTAGCTCAGAGAGAAGTGCAAATTGCGCTCACTTTCTCACTCTCTTTTATATTCTTTGCAATTACTGCCTGATATATAAACTTTACTATCTTAATATTTTGTTTTGAATAATAATTTATAATGTTAGTAGATTCTATCTGCCAGGTAGTGACCGGAGAGTATGCAAAAATGAACAAAAAAGTGAGTGTTTCTAGCACTCTTCTAGCTGAGAAGTAATAGTTGCACTCACTTTCTCATTCTCTTTTATACCCTTTCCAATCATTGCCTGACATTTGGATATTTTATACTTAAATAATAATTTATAATATTAGTAAATTTCACGTGTCAGGCAGTGATTAGAGAGAGTGTAAAAAATATCAAGAAAGTGAGTGTTGCTAGCACTCTTGGAGAAGTGTTAGTTACACTCACTTTCTTACTCTCTTTTATACTCGCTCCCATCATTATCTGACATTTGGACTTTACTATCTTATTTTCTGTTTAAATAATAATTTATAATGTTAGTGGATTATACATGTCAGACAATAATTGGAGAGAGTGTAAAAGAGAGAGAAAGTGAGTGTTATTAGCACTCCTCTAGTTGAAAAGTGTTAATTGCACTCACTTTCTCACTCTCTTTTATACTCTTTTCAATGGCTGCCTGACATTAGGACTTTACTATCTTATGCTTTATTTAAATAATAATTTATAATATTAGTGGATTCTATGTATTAGGCAGTAATTGGAGAGATTGTAAAAGATATCAAAAAAGTGAGTGTTGTTAGCACTCCTCTAGCTGAAAAGTGCTAGTTGCACTCACTTTTTCACTCATTTTAATACTCACTATAAGCATTGCCTGACATTTGGACTTCACTCTCTTATTTTCTGTTGAAATAATAATTTATGATATCAGTGGATTCTAGGTGTCAAACAATGACTGAAAAGAGTGTAAAAGAGAGAAAGAAAGTGAGTGTTGCTAGCACTCCTCTGGTTGAGGAGTGCTAGTTGCACTCACTTTCTCATCTCTTTTATACATTTTTCAATTACTGCTGGAAATTTAGACTTTACTATCTTATTCTCTATTTAAATTATAATTTATAATATCAATGTATTCCACATGTTAGGCAGTGATCGTAGAGAATGTAAAAGAGGGAAAAAAATTGAGTGTTGTTAGCCCTCCTCTAGTTGAGAAGTGCTAGTTGCATTCTCTTTCTTTTATACTCACTTCAATCACTATCTGATATTTAGATTTCATTATCTTATTTTCTGTTTTAATAATAATTTATAATATTAGTGAATTTTACGTGTTAAATAATGATTAGAAAGAGTGTAAAAGAGAGTAAGAATTGAATGTTGATAGTACTCTTCTAGCTGAGAAGTACTAGTTGCACTCATTTTCTCACCCTCTTTAGTGTAAAAGAGAGTAAGAAAATGATTGTAGTTTTCAGAGGAGCAGTGACTACCAAGAATCGTCGGCTTTAAGAGGCATCGAGGGAAAGGGCTAGTGTAGGCGCTTCTTCTTCACCATTTTTGAAAGCTTCTATCATAAATATTTATATATTTATATATATATATATATATGAATGTATGTATTTACAAAAAATCTCTGGGTTATGGTCAAAATTGGTGCTAATGTTGTTGACTTTGCCTATAAATAAGACGTTTAATTATCAAAGTTTGTTTAGGATTTGTATATTTTATAGCTCAACAAGCATAAAACAACACTCCGTGAGTTTATGACAAACAATGCCCCTGTAGTTTTTTGAGGAGCGGTGACTACCAACAATGGTCGGTTGGAGGAGGCATAAGAGAAAGGGGCTGGTGTAGGGCGCTTCTTCTTCGTCATTTTTAGAAGCTTCTATCATGCTTATTTTTATATATATATGTGTGTTTGTGTGCGTGCGTGCGTGTGCGTGCGTATGTATTTGCAATAATATCTCTCTGTTATAATTAAAATTAGTGCTAATGTTGTTAACTCTTCCTAAAACTAGGACCGCTAATTATCATAATTTGTTCAGGATTCGAATATTCTAATAATCAAACATGCATAATGCAACATTCCATGACTTTTTGACAAACAACGCCAATTGTAGTTTTCTTAGGAGTGGACACTACTAATAGTTGTCGGCTAAAGGAGGCATCGAGGAAAAGGGGCTAGTGCAGGGTGCTTCTTCGGCCTTTTTGGAAGCTTCTGTCATGATTATATATATATATATATATATATGTGTGTGTGTGTGTATTTTTGCAAAAATATCCCTCCGTCATGGTCAAAATTTGTGCTAATGATGTTGACTTTACCCAAAAATAGGACCACTAATTATCAAAGTTTGTTGAGGATTTGAATATTCTAATAGCCAAACAAGCATAAAGCAACACTCTATGACTTTATGCAAACAATGCCCTTGTAGTTTTCCCAAGTCGTTGGCTGGAAGGGGCATCAAAGAAAAGAGGCTGGTGCAGGACGCTTCTTCCTCGCAGTTTTTGGAAGCTTCTGTAATAATTATATTTATATATTTATATATGTATGTATATGCAAAAATATCTCTTGGTGACGGTCAAAATTGGTGCTAATGATGTTGACTCGACCCAAAAATAGGACCATTAATTATCAAAGGTTGTTTAGGATTTAAAAATTCTAATAGCCAAACATGTATAAAGTAACACTTTATTACTTTATGATAAATGTTAGAGTATGGTAACCCGAATTCAGTTTGGTTCGACCTCAAAAGTTCACGATGCAACAATTGTGATGAAAAACAAAGTTGAGATTTTTTACAAAATCTATGGTGGTAGCGGAGGGATTGGGCCAATAGGCCACATCCATAGCCCACCATTGATCTCGCCGGGGGCGCAGGGGCGGAGCCCCGGTGATATGGACCGTTGTTTTTGAGTCGTTTAGTTTATGTTTTTGAGCTAGGGTTTTGTCTATACCTATATATATGATGTATTGCATTAGGATTTTATCATTAGTGAATTTTAGCCTCCTAACGCCTCCATTGTAATCTTCACGAATTTAATGATTTTCTTCTATTTTGTCTGTGGTTTTTTCCCATTTTTGGTTTCAATGTAAATTTTTTGTGTGTTTTTGTTCTTTGTTTCTATCGCATTATTTTCGTATCAACAAATAATGCCCTTGTTGTTTTCTCAAGAGCGGAGACTAGTAACAATCATCGACTGGAGGAGGCATTCAGGAAAAGGGTTGGAGCATGGCGCTTCTTTTTTTGTTTTTGGAAACTTCGGTCATGATTTTGGAGGACACACAGAGCAAGGTCGTAGTTAATGGCGGTCCCTGTAATGGTGCATTGAAGCCCAAAACAATACAGTTTTTTTAACCTCATGTACTGATCATACTAATTTTTTGGACAAAGTGTTGCTTTTTTACCCTTTGGTGTTTGGAAATGATAGTTCTGATATATTATTTGATTTTTTTTTTCAATTTTCCTATTTACGAAGGAAAATACAAATAACATCAAATTATGTATATGATAAGAAATTGTAATTTTAAAAATAAAAATATATGGAAAAAAAAAAAATAGAAAGGGTGGTTTTTGTAGCTAAAAAAGAAAGAATCTTAAAAGATCAAATTTTTAGAGACAAATCAATTTTTATCTCCAATAAATTTTTTTACAGACTAAAATTTTAGTCTCACCTCTAAATATATAATTTTTATAAGCTGGTGTGGAGAAATATTTTGAGACAAAAGTAAAAGAATGATGTGAACCGTTGATTAGAACCGCTTTTACTGTAGCATGTGAGAGCTTTATACTATAGCAATTTTTCTTTTATTATTACTGTAGCATGTGAGAGCTTTACACAGCCAAACAATAAGAAAATTTGTCTCTAATAATACATTTAGAGATAAAATTTTTATTTGTATCTAAAAGGGATATCAATTGAGACATTTTTTATTCGCTTATGATAACATTATTTTCAATTATACCGGACAAAATTATAAAGCCCCCTTTCAGTTTTCATTCGACCTCTCTCTTTCTTCTCTCTCTACCCCTCCGCCGTGCTACACCTCATCTGTTTTCCATATATTGGTCCCCTTAGCACAGGCTTTTGAGACAAAATTTTTTGTCTTCAATTGTGAGGGATTTAGAGACTAAAATATGATTTGTATCTAACTTAATTTAGCCACCAAGTTTTAGAGACAAGCTAGAGACGAAAAAAATGGCTCTAAAAGATTTTAGCAACAAAATTTTGACTTTTAGAGACAAGGAATTTTGTCTCTACTTGTCTTTTTTGTTAGTGATATTGCCGTAAGAAAAATCCACTCGATTATAACCACGCGTTACTAGTCTTCCTTATCCTACTGGAGTTCTACATAAATTAAAGAAGCATGTTGACTGTTCTTGGATGAATCGTTATTTATATAACGCGTATTAGAGAAGTCTTATCTTATCCTAGTACAGTTAGTCTTATATATGTAAATGTATCGTTGTTAATCAATAGCAAAAATGTTCTAGTGTAAGGATAAATCTCTGCCTGCCTTCATAGCCTTACAAGAGAAAAGATGGCTAGAGGAATTGCTGCTTTTATAGCTGGTAGCCATACAAATACTTTACATTTACAAAGTTCTGGGGATGTAATACTCTTGCTATGCATGATTTTCATGTTCTTATCGGTCATGTCATTTGTGATATTCGCTTGTACCGGTCACAGTGGTAGCAGAAGTCGCCGCGGTGAAGTGGGAGGCAGCGACGGCGGCGGCGGCTGCGGTGGTGGCTGTGGCGGCGGCTGCGGTGGTTGAGGTGGAGGTGGAGGTGTTGGTTGAGGTGGCTGTGGAGGTGGAGGTGTAGGTGGTCGTGGTGGGTGTTGAGGTAGACTAATATCAGACGGGATTTGAAGAATAGAAACATCGGTAATTTTATGTAGACTAGCATGTGACTGTATCTTCTCTCTCTCCCTTTTTTGTCCTAGAGATGTATAATTAGTATGTGTGTGTGTATATATATATATGTATGTATGTATTTATACAAATAAATTGATATTTTTTTTCCTCTGATCGATTATACCTATATGGATATGTTTTGCACAACTGTTGTGAGCGTAAAGGATTGAGTATGTTTATGCATAAATATATATATATATATATATATATGTATGTATGTATGTATGTATTTATAAAAATAAATAGAAATGTTTCTTTCCCTGATTCTACATATATAGATGTGCTTGCCTTTCAAAAAATACACACACATACATAAATATATGTTCTGTGCAACTGTTGTAAGCGTAAGGAATAACAAAATACAAAGACATAAATCTATGACAGTTTCTTCGTCTCCTTACTTTTGTCCTTGATCATATTAATGAACGCATAATAACCATAAGCAAAATACGGATAGCATGCACTTCAAAAACAAAAAAAAAAAAAGAATAACAGGCAATATGACAATTGAAGAGAAGCACTGTAATACATAGTACTCCTAAAGCTATGGTTGTATGCATAGCTTGGTGGAAAAACTACATCCAACTCTACCTATAAATAAAGAGTTTCAATCTCTACTTATATTAAAAAATAATTATTTAATAATTAGCTTAAAAATCTCCTGGAAATCAAAGAAGCAACACACAATCTCCCAATCTTCTGTGGAGGCTGAATATCGATTATGGCTAATGCCACTTGTGGGTTGATGCGGCTACTATCCTTTGTTGAAAGATCTCCATATAGCTCATCCAAAACCAGCCTTGTTGTTCTGTGACAACAGGCAGCTCTTCATATTGCAGCAAATGAAGAGCTGCAGCAAATCCTGTCTTCCATGAGAGAAGTAAATATATAGTGATCGATTGTGACCTGATTCGAGAGAAAATTCAAAATGGAAGCTTGAAGACACTCAATGTTTCTTCTCAGCATCAGCTTGCTGACTTGCTCACTAAACCACTTTTGCCTGCTCCTTTTATTTTTCTGCTCAGCAAGATGGGAATTTACAATATACATTCTCCATCTTGAGGGGATATTAGAAAGGCTTAGTATTTTTCTCTTGTTTTTTTTTTTTTTCTTTAGTTGGGGTATTTCTGTAATAATGAAGTTAGTAAGGCTGACAAAGTCGTGTTACTTGTTGTGTCAGCACGATTACAACACGACACGATTACGCTGAACGCAAACACGACACGATTAATAAATATGCCTAAAACGTAAACATGAACACGACACACTCATAGCACGCGTAATACAGTAACATGTTGACACGATTATGACATATTTATAACCAAAAAATTAACATCATACTTAGTTAAAGTAAACTTCAAACATAACAAACATTTTCAATTCAAAATTCAAAACATAACCAACATCAAAATATTCTTATCTTTAAATTATAATATTTCTATTTTTAAACTATTAAATGTTTTAAATTGCATTATTCCGCCAATCTTTAAAAATCAGATTGAAGAAAAAGTATTTTAAAACCATAAATGGATTTATTGGCAAATGGCAACGTAAGTAGAAGGCAAGAAATGCGTCCTTATAGAGGACTTGAGAGATACATTTTGGTTTCTTTTTCATGTGGGACTTTTGAATGTTTAAAAGTTTCAAAAAGGTCAAAGTAAAATCATAATAAATAAATTAGAAGCTATTTTTTTATGCTGAAAGCTCATCAAGTGTGATGGAGACAAGCATAATATTACACCCTCAGGTTGTAAAATCATAAAATTTTTTATTTTAAGTCTCAAAAACGTTAAAGACCATAATAAATAAATTAAAATCTCTCATTTTACACTTGGCGCTTATCACGCATGGTGGAGGCAAGCTCATAATACACCTTCAAGAGCAAGGTTTGAATCTTTAAAACTACAAAATCATAAAAATTTTTATTTTAAGTAATCTCTCATTTTACACCAGGCGCTCATCAAGCGTGGTGAAGGCAAGCTTAATAATACACCCTTAGATGCACAGTTTGAATCTCAAAACTTGTAAAATCATAATTTTTTTTTTTTTAAGTTTAAATATGCTATAAACGTAAGGGTCGTGTCGTGTTGACACGTTTACTGCACGTTTAATTAATATACGTGCCAACCTATTTATGACCCAATTAATATACGTGCTGTCTAAACCTATTTATATCGTGTCATTGTACCGTGCTCGAAATTGCTGGCTCTACAAGTTAGTAGTGTTTTTAATGGTCTTTTGTTTTTTTCTTCACATCAAAAGAGTGAGCTAGTAGGTATTGCTTTTTGTCTTCAGCCACTATATATTTTTGCATCAATTATGTTTCTGAATTGAATCAATCAGAGAACATTCCTCTGCCAATTTCCCTTTCTTAATTTCTGTGAAACCATATCAGGGAAACAAATTACAATTTTTTTTTTTCCAACAAAACGAAAGATAAGAAACAAAACCTGTCTATTTTCTTTTCTTCTGTGTGTGGTTGTTGAAAGTTGAAACCAATAATTGACGAAGGAATAAATGAAGTTCACCGGTCTTCGTCGTTCATTGATCTCTCACCCAAATACCAAAGCGCACAAGAACAGTTTTAAACAATTTATATGTACAATTTTTTAACATATACGTACTAAATCTTGGTAGTAAAGTTGCAATATAGCAAAATATTCAAAATATTTTAAGAATAAAAAAATTAATATCATTATGATTTATTTTGTTATTACATTGTATAAAATGTGACAATCATTATAACAATTATTGTGTAATTTTGTTATTGTTATAATTAACTAATTTTTTCCCTAAATATCATTGATACCATAGCACAATTTTCCCATGTGATGTAATTTTACATTTTTTTTTTCTATTTATGATTGTTATTTGAAGCCTTCTAGTTGTGAGCACAATAATGTGCTAATGTTAGGGAACTACCGCAACATGAAGCTTACGTGCAGCACAAGTAAATACAAGTTAATGTTAGTTCCAAATTTGGCCTCAAAGAATAGCGCTGATTGTCTTACTTTTACCTCTTACAATTTAAAATGTCGCAAAACCACTCCCTTTGTAAATGGCAATGATCCTTGATTTTAATTGCGTGTGGGTCACCTAACAAGGACACGTGATAATATTCCTCAAATGGAGGATTCTTTTGGGAAAAAAAGTTTGAGGCGGCATAGGACGACATAGATGGAACGTTTTTAGACAAAAATGCTTATATTGGAAATTCCTAAAAGGCCTCTTTCTTGTTTACATTTTGGGTTGAATGCAAAAAATAAATCTATGGAAGTAAAACACAAACGCGTCACAATTGTTATATTTTGTTTTTCATATTAATTTTTAGATTTTGGTTCCTAAAAACCCTTAACTAATAGAGGTGCTAAAAATGAAACAAATTAATAGATTAAGTATTAAAGTGAGATATTTTTAAAATTTTCTAAATATTTAACACCTTATTAATGAAGAGACCAAAATTAAAACAAAGGAAAAACTAAGGACTAAAATAAGGCTTTTCAAACATCAAAAGCTAAAATAAAACTCAGAGGTAAACCTCAAGAAGCATTTGTAAGTTTAACCTAAATCAAAATTGTACTCAGAGACGAATTAGGCGTAAATCAAAAAATCAAGAAAGAAAGAAAATTCAGCGTTGTTGTTGGATATTGAACTTCGTCGTTCATCAATAAATTCAAAAAATTGCGGTGAGCGTGGATCGAACACGCGACCTTCAGATCTTCAGTCTGACGCTCTCCCAACTGAGCTATCCCCGCATTGGTGCTTGTCGGTCGCACACTTTCCCCCTTAAGTGGAAAATGAAAGACACAAACTAAACAAGACAAATACTAACTAGTTATTTTAATTCTGAGAAACAAAACTAGTTATTTCTACAAACATAAAATGAGATGGTATTATAATTTTTCTTATGTTAGTATTTGTATGAGTGTGGAATGTATATGTAATATTTTATTCCTAGTACTAGTTGCTCTCCAAATTTAAATATGAGATCTTCCCTCATAACCCTCCCCATCTTATTAACTAGGCTGTAGATTAGACACTTTGTTACATTGATATCTTAGGTTCCAATAATTATCATTGTGATGCCTTATTATTTTTTTGGGAAAAAAATATTAACCTACTGCCTTAGATTAGTTTTTTGGAACATGAAAAGTCATTTTTCCTTTTATCTAAAAATTAAATTACAAAACAAAAGGCATTAAGCTTTTCAAAAAAAAGTAACTGGTAGAAAAGGAAAAAAAGTCTTCATGTCTTGAAAAAAAAAAAAGATTCCCTTTTCAAATGTCTTAAACTAAAAGGGTAAAACCGTTATTTCATGTCCTAAAAAATAGATTTCGGGTAGAAAAAAATTAATGAGTATCTCAATGGAATTGCAATGCGCCAGAGTACCAAGTTGATGAATGTTAAACTACAATATAACAAAATAGTATTTTTCTACCCACTATTTGTCATTAATTTTAAGCTTTGAAACTTAGAAAAAAAAAATTTAAATAATTTAATAATAACAATATTATTACTATTAAGTGAAAGAGCATACTAAATTAACCAATAAGGAACCACAATCTCGAATTCTATTATATGCTATATTTAAGTGTAGCCTTATATTGAAGAATGGTTTTCTTACCCAAATAACAAATTCGACATTAACACTCAATTTGACATCAAGTGCTAAAAGCGTGTGATGTGTTTGTTAGCTAATTAACTTCCTTTCAAAATCCCATGAAGGGAAAAAGCAAATCAATCCAATTTACACAGATGAAGGACATAATAGTACTACAGATAGTTTAATAATAACACAAAAAGCTAACACGTAATATCACTAAAAAATAATCATCTCCAGTAAATATGCAAGAATCAGTTATGCAATGTGCATGACCATTGTTACAACAAACAACATCACCGGCCAACCCGTATGATATCTGAGCCGTTCGGAGACATGGAAGACGAAATGGAGTTTCTGATGTCCTCAAACGTAGGTTGAGCTCCTCCACCTCCGGAGTTCCATTGAGCCTCCAACGACGATGATATCGTCGCAGCGCTTCTCATCCTCCAAGCAACTCCACTTCCATTCCCTCCTCTTCATACTCAATAGCACCATCAGTAGCACTTTTCCCTTCCAACACTTTCACAACTTGCCCCATTGTTGGCCTTCCATTTGGCTGAGGGCTTACACACGCCAAGCCCAAATAAAGCACTCTCTCAACTTCCTCAATGTCATATCCACCTCTTTTCATTAGCCTCTCGTCAAGAGCAGAAACTAGTTCCCGTGTCTCCATTAGCCTCCTTACCAATCCACCAAGCCTAACAACCCTTCTTGAATTGGTCTTCTACCACTCACGACTTCAAGAACCAATACCCCGAAACCAAACACATCGGCTTGAACCGAGGCTCGGCCAGTTTTCACCACTTCTGGGGCCATGTATGCCACGGTCCCAACAACCCTTGTGGTGTCGGCTAATTGCCCATGGTGGTGCATTCTAGCTAATCCAAAATCTCCCAATCTTGCATGCATATCCTTATCAAGTAACACATTACTTGCCTTAATATCTCTATGCAAGACCTTAACTTCCCAACCCTCATGCAAATACAAAATCCCAGAAGCTACGTCTTTCAATACTTTAACCCTCTCTTCCCAAGTTAGTAACATACTATCACTACACTCAAATATCCTCTTGTCCAAGCTACCATTTTGCATATAATCATAGACCAAAATCAAGCTTCCTTTCTCTCTCTTACACCACCCTTTTAACCCCACCAAGTTCCTGTGCTTTAGTCTCCCCAAGCTTGAAATCTCAGCCAAAAACTCCCTCATTCCTTGCTCATTCTTGACCGAAATCCTCTTCACCGCAACCTCGGCTCCTCCTGCTAAAACCCCTTTGTAAACCTTCCCATTCCCTCCAAAACCAATCACATTCTCCTCCGAGAACCCCATTATTGCCTTGTGAATCTCCCTATACTCAATTCTGTGTGGCCGATACTCCTTTTCCCATTGCCCAATTTCCTCATCTTCACTCTTACTTCTTCTCTTCTTTCTCGTCAAAAACACATACACAATCGCCAACAAACCACAACCCACCACAACACAACCAACACTAACACCCACAACAGCCCCTCTTGAAAGCCCTTTAGAAGCCGCCACGAAAGAAGGCAAATTTTGGGTCACCAAAGCATCACCAATAGAAGAATTTGTGGTACTAAAACTCCAAGCCAATATCCTATGGCTCTCAACCAATTGCCCAGTTGCCTCAGTAAACCCAACATACATTTCATCCAAAAAAACGTCAGAGAGATTAAGAGACATGCTCATTAAAGCCCTTCTAGGCCTTTTCCTCCCCGCAGGAGCCATTGTCACATTAATCCTTGAATCAAAATAATCAATCCACACTTGATAATTAACCTCATTTTTAAGCTCAATTTCCTTAAACTCATCGTCGTCGTCGTCGTCGCCTTCTCCAACCCAATACCCGGCGGGTTCAGAAGCAGAGGAAGTGAGAGAGTTGACGTTCAAGCCAACATGGTTATCGTCAATGTCTTGAAACTCTTGGTTCTCAAAGACATCGAACTCGACGGCAAAAACATGATTGTCGAAATCACCTGTAAAGCGTAAAAGAAATCTGAGTTCAAACATAACGATAGATTTTTAAAACAAAAGTAAGTTCTTAAAAGTCCAATTTAGATATTACTTACCGTTTTTGGTTAAGTTGAAGAGGCCCAGATGCTGGGAAGAGCTGGCGCCGGCGAGGCCGGTGGAGGGCGTGAAGAGGAAGGCGAAGCCGTGGCCGGGTTGGAAGCCAGGGACAGAGGAGATTGAGAAGATGAAGGAGGTGGAGAAAGAGATAGTGGTGTTTGTGGGGATTCTGGAAGGGAAAAGAGCTCGGCCCATTGAAAATGTAGTGGAGTCGTTTGTGAGGGACAAGATATTATTATCATTGTTGTTGTTGTTGTTTGATGAGGATTTTTGGATTGTTGAGTCGCCGAATAAGAGGAGGTTTGAGGAGTTGAAGTTGGCGTTGAAGACGAACTCCGTTGTGGAGCTAGCACAAAACCAGTTGGAGCTGAGGATAATGGTGAAGAAGAGAGGAAGAATTTGCAGCAGAGACATTTTAGAGAGAAACAGAGGAAAAGTGAGAAATGGATCACTTGATCAATGTAACAAGAACAGTTGTTTTTTTTTTTTTTTTTGGTCGTTTTTGTGAAACCAGGAAGAACTTGTGGGGGTTGCCGCCACTTGCATGGTATCTAAAGGATTTTTTTTTTTTTTTGGTGGCATTTGAAAACTTTTTTTTTTCCCGAAAAGTTCATCACGGTCAAAATTGGTATTTTCTTTTATTATTTTTATAAAGAAAAAAAAAAGGAGAATATTTGACCCACAATAATGGCAAGCTTTCTTCAGGGACTTTTCAAAGAAAATAAATATCCAAATTTCAGGAACATGATAAAAAGTTTATTGTTTCTGTTTACCTCTCATTTTTTGCACCTAATAAGGACTAGAAATCATTTCATTTTTTTTAACAAAGTACAAGAAAAAATTACCTGTTTATCTCTCTCGGAAGAAGCTAAAATTGCATCTCGTTTTTTTTTTTTAATAGTATGTTTGGGAACAAGTTTCTAACTTTAAAGTGTTAATCGTTACAGTGTAAAATAAAAATATACTATAGTATAAAATTTTCACATGCTACCATGACTATGTTTCAGTTCTAACTTGGTTTTTAAACACCCTCTTAATCATTGAACGATGAAAAGAAATGATTCAACTAGTTTGTCCTTTTTCCAAAAGTTATGTGATTCACTAGTTTAATTCAATATTGCTACATTATTTTTTCTCAAGAAATTTGAATTATAATAGTTTTTCAACCTGAATTCAAAGTTGGAACTGAGAATCCAAACATTCCATCAATTAGTATGTGCCTGTATGTTGATGATATTTGTGTGTCACTGGCGTTGAAATTTCCTACGCTTTGCCTCTCAATGACCACCGCTAGACAACTTGGACAAAAGCTATTGGCAAAAATTAGCCAAATTCAAAGACGACATCTGTCATCGTAAAGGAGGATTTTGTGATGAGCTTGTTTTGGTATGTCGACATCGTCACTGATAAGATATTCTCTTTGACTTTTCCCTCATTCAATTTAATCGCTTGATTAAGACCAGACCCTAATTTAATTGCTTATGTTTTCCTTTTCTTTTCTTTCTTTTTTTTTTTATAAAGGAAGCATGCTATGACTTCAATTTTGATCAACAGGACCAGGTTTAGGTTGATCCATAAGTCGGCACTAAGATAATAATAAGAAATACACGTAATAATTTGGTGCAGGTTTTCCAACACAAAAAAATACACAAAATTGACCGTATCTAATATGGATATGAAGGTTCAAAATGGTCCTATAGATTAATTTTTTGTACCATAGAATTTTTGTGAAATAACATGTTTGACAGATCAGATGAAAATAATCGCCAGTCTAAAAATTACTTGTGCTTTTCTCTTTCTCTTTGTATTAATTGAATTATGAAATGCCAGAATACAATGGATTGGTTCTTATAGGGCTTCCTACGGGATTCTGAATGTATTATAATTTATGCTAGGTCTCTACCTATACATGGAACAAATCACACCAACATTTCAAGAGGAGAGGATTAGAAATCTCTCTCTCTCTCTCCCTATCTATCTATCAATTGAGCCATATAGCTATCTCCACCAGAACTGTAGTAAGTGAAAAAAGGAAAATATTTGGTGTCATAGAATCATATCTATCCAGCTACCTGCCTAGAAGCAGATGTTGGATTTGGTGCACCTTGTGTCCCGGGCCTTGTTTTGTCGAGTCGTGTTCGTCGAGCAAATTCTTGGATCCGGTGATCATGCTCCTTAAGCATCTGATCAACGTTGTTCGATGAGACAAGTAATGGGCCCGAAACATAAATTTTGTTTGCCTTGGGGCCATGACCATGCTGGAGGAGAAGAACGTTGTGAGCATATGCATCAGAAGACTTGTTCCATAACAATACGCTTGACTACATTTGTGAATTTGCATGCCATTTGAAAATATGCGCTAAACATGTGTGTGTTTTACTTAAATCTACAGATTCAATATCATACAATCAAGTGAAGAGTAAACAGAGAAGTGTGTAAAGATTAGTTAGTGGTCGATTATATGTGAAAAAGCTATCCAACATTTTCCTTGAATAAAAAAAAAAAAATACCAAGAATGAATAACAAAGGTTTTTATGCTTTTCCAAATTCAAGAATCAAATCACAAAAGTGAATGAAGCAAGACTGCTTACCAGACTTGATTCCTTGGTACAGGTCTTTTCATCATCTGGCGGGCGAGAATATGCAATTTTCTGTGAGCGATGTTTTCTGTCCTGCATTCTTGCAGACTCCGCTTCATTAATTGAGCCTCGGAATCTTCCTAAATCACTCATTGTTTCTGGATGTGAAGGATTGGGGTTCTCTTGCTGATCATCAGAAGACACAGTCCTAGCTGCCACTAAACCAGATAGTTTAGACAAGTTGGATCTGGTTGAAGCCATAAGAGGATCATTATTGCATTCCCTCCCAGTTCTTCTGCATCCAGGTCCAGGAACTAGTGGTCCAGAACGTGAGGCCCTCCTGCTGACATCATCTCCCGGATCTTTTCTCGTGTCTTTACCAGCACGTGATTGTTTGGTTGGATCAACCAGAAAACCAGAAACAGTTTTTTCCTCCCTACGACGGCTAAATATTTCGCTATGGCTCTGTGTGCTGGAATGATCTTGTCTTCTCTGTAATTCACAGGAGCAGTGGTTCAAAGCAAGATATTATATTTCATCTATAGACTACGTCATATATTTATCTAAAATTTGGCCACAATGTGTAATTTTTTGCCAAACTAAGAGTGTCATGATTACCGCAGCATTAGTATTCGGTGCTTGAATTACATGAGCTTCTCTTTGTCCTCTCCTTTCCGGGTCAACCCTGTGTCCCCTTCCAACAAGCGTTCCTTGCCTGCGAAAGTTAAAGAAAAAATTAACTTGGAATGACAATAACACTGCCATCTTGTGTAGAGTGTCAGAAAGACAGATTAGTAATTGGTGTAGACACCATTAATCTTTTTTTTTTTTCCCTTTTTAAAATGTTAACATTAATCTTCTGTAAAATGTTAACAAACAACTTCAAGCAAAAACTACGCATATGCTAATTATTTTCTCGCATTAAAAATGGCAGCTTCACCTCTAACATGTACCACCTTAGCATAAGAGAGGGAAAAAAGCACTTCCAAAACGTACCTTCTAGCTTCTTCCTCTCGGACTTTGGCATCGATCTCCTTGCTGGGAGGATAATTGGGTAAACTTGAAGGATCACAAGCAAGAGGTTTCGTCGTAAAGAACTGTCAAAAAATATCGCATAATTAGAACAGTTAATGATGTCACCCACAAAAGCATGTTAATCTCAAAAGCATCCACAAAGCTTTCTTATTCTTTTTTTCTTTCCCCGATGTAAAAAATGCATCTATTAGAAATGAACATTCACAAAAAAAGTACGCTTTTGTGTCAACAAACAAAAGCAAATTCCAAACAACCCCGTATCTTACTCCGTTATTTCACAAAGGCCAATGCATTTTTGTTGCTATTCTTAGGGGGATTAAAAAAAAAGTGTTGAAACATGTTAGAGGCAGCCTGCAAGCCTTAACTTTTATCTCAATAAGATATTAAGATCAATACTTTTTGCATTTTTCTGAGGGAAGATATACACCTCACTCTTGAGAGCAAAAGCCGCAGTGCCTCGATTGGCAGGATCTACGGCAAGTAAGGTCTCCATAAGCTGCAAAGCAGGAGCAGGAAATTCTTTGAATGTCTCCAAAACACATCGTCTGTAAGGCTGTGGAGGCTTCATCACTGTTGAGTGCCGTAAGTGCAATTTCCTCCAATAATCCTCGGATGGTGAGCCACATAGCTTAAAGATTTTATGAAGCTGCTCGACCTGAAACATAAAAGTACATCATTAGTAGGCACCATATATATTTTGTATGTTTGCCTGCACCAAAAGGGGAAAAAGTCTTCAGTGGATTTCACAAAAACAACGCATCTGATGCTGAGAAATGAATTCCTAACTTTACCTCTGTTTTTCCAGGCAAGATTGGCTTGCCAGCATATAATTCTCCCAGAATGCAACCAGTACTCCATAAATCCACAGCAACCCCATAGTGAGAAGCACCGAGTAGAAGTTCTGGTGGTCTATACCAAAGAGTAACCACCCGACTCGTCAATGGAGCACAATGTTGAGGATCATAAAAACTTGCCAAGCCAAAATCCGCAATTTTCAATATGCCATTATTGTCAACGAGAAGATTTGAACCCTTTATGTCGCGGTGCAAGACACCATGACTATGGCAATGATCGAGTCCACTCAGAAGTTGATGCATGTAACATTTAACCTAAATAAAAGAAGGTGCAAAATTAGATAATAGGTGGTAAAGAAAAAGAGCAAACATGTACTTTAGTTATCTGCAAAAGAGAGAAAAACCCCATATTCACATTGCTAATCTGGATGTTCTACTAAATAATTACAAAAGGAGTATTCTAGAACAGACAGAATTCTAATAATATGAGTACCTGTGGTTCGGTGAATTTAATACCCGGACGTAATGCAAGTCCTGTAAGATCATGTTCCATATACTCAAAAATCAGATATAAACTGCAAGAGGTACAAGATGTGATCAACCCTTCCAACTTGATTACGTTAGGGTGATCAAGCCGTCGCAGAACAAGGATTTCCCTTGACATAAACTTGACACTCTCAAGGTCAAGATTGTCAAACCGTACTTTCTTCAAAGCGACAAATTTATTGTTAACGACATCACGAGCCTTATAAACATTACTATAAGTTCCCTGGCCAATCTGCAAAAACGCCATGCCATCACATATCAAAAGCTAGACATGAGAACATTGATTTAGATATACTAATAATCAAGCTCAATTCTAGCAGCATTTGATTACTCGTTACTGGATAATAGCATTAGTTACATTACAAGAAAAAAGGAAAATAGAACATCGAGTAAAGAAAACGAACATACTTTATTCAACTTCTCGAAAGTATCAGCACGCCGCGGCAACCATCCTTTGATAGCTTCAGGTGCTGCAGCAGATAGCCACCCCGGCCACCCTGCAGCAACCTGTTCTCCTTGGGTAGCCTTTGGAATTCTTCCAAAGCCAGGATGATTCGAGACGGCAATTTCAGCCTTCTCCGCCTTCTTCCTCTCGGTCTCATGATTATCCCCATTGCTTCTCCTTGAACCGTCGGCTTTCTTATCAATCAACATGACTTTAACATCGCCACCATCCAATCTCTCTTTTTTCCTAACCCCTTCTTCTCTTCTTGAAGAATTGTGCCTCGACACCTTCAGCTCCGAGTAATGTTTACTAGAAGCGGATGATCTCTTCCTGGGGCTTTCCCTCCTGTCCTCAACGACAGAAGTCTTTGAACATGCACAACCCATGTTTCACTACAAACCAATAGATATATGCCCAGCAAAGGTTCAAAACCCCTCTTCACAAGGCAAATTAAAATTTAGCACCCAAAACCAATCCCAAATTTCCCCAAAATTTCTTCTTTCCTCAATTCCATAAAAGGGTATCTCACCAATTGATCAACAACCAATAACCACTCAAAGAATTCATGCTCTACCGTACACCCAATTCATAGTTAAACATACAATTCTTGAAAATATCAAGATTAAAATACAATTCATACACATACAAATTTGAACTTCCCCAACTTCAACTTCAGTAGTTTTACTGCAACGACATCAAATTACAGCTTTTTGACGACAAAAGAGCATGAACCCAGAAAAAAGGACATGAAGATAATATCTTGACAAATTCAAACATACCCACTTCCCAAAGTCGCCAAATTCAACTGCCCTCGTACGTGACTGTGCAAAAAAGAATCAAACCCAAAAATCCCTCATCCCTTGTCTTTTTGATGATCAGGGATTTAAACCAGTCAGATAAGTAATGGAGGACTCGGAATTTGGAAAGGAAAGTGTGATGCGGATGAGGCTTAATTACCAAGAAAGTGAACACTTTGAGTGGCTTGGTTTTTGGTTTGATCGTTCAACGCGTATTCAAAAGATAATTTTCAATTGTCTCAAAATTTTTCCCCGTATCATTATAATAATCTTTAGATAATGAGGGACGGCTTTTGTGCGGGCTCTTTGCTCAGTCAATGTAAATATATTTTATCCCTTCTTAATATTTCGCTAAACTGAAACAATAACTCCACTTTTCTCTCTCCTGCTCTTTCTCTGACTAAACAGTTGGAGTTGATTCTTTTGTTCAAAGTTGTTGGGTTCTGTTTGCAATTTCAATGCTTCATCGGGACACTAACCCCTTCTATGAAAACAGACCAACCCTTTTTATTCAAAAACAACTGTCTAACATTAAAAAAGAAAACCCGTAACATGAATGTTAACTATTTACATCATTAATTCAATTTTTAACTCGAGTAGTCTCTAATCAAACCTTACTATACTATATTGGAAGTGGATTGCTTCACTTGGCAGCAAATTTTTATTTTTTTCCCTAAAAATTCCAATTTGAATTTAAATGAGTATTGATCGAGAATAATGTGTGTATGTCAACCAAAACTTTTTTTATTTAAAGTGGTGCCAAACACACTCTAATAGGATGTTAGAGCATTGGGTTTGAACTCATACAATGTAAAGCTCTCACATTTTATAGTGTAAAGCAAAAATGAGCTATAATATAAAACTCTTATATGTTTTGAACCTAATTGGTTTAAACCTCGTAAACACCCTCTAAGATCAAATACATGTTAAATCCTTACCTTTTGATCTATTAATATGAAATTGTAGACAATATCTTTTCAGAGTAAATTGCACCATTGCACTTCAAACTTTTCGCTATTTGTATAATGTACTTTAATCTTTTAGTATTAGCAAAATACACCATAAATTTTAAAACATTGGTAATTGATGTCCAATAGCCACTTTCAATTTCTGTTTAGTACTCTTTTCTACGTGTCAAGTTTCTATTTTTTTAATGACGAGTTTTACCCTTAAAAAAAACTCACATACAAATTTTGTGACAAAAACTATCAATACCTTTTAATACTGCTTAGCTATTGAACCTCAATTGTCAATAATTTCAAAGTTTAGTGTGTATTTCATCAAAATTAAAAGTTCAAGATACATTATACAAAGACTAAATAGTTTAAAGTTCAAGAGTGTAATTAATTCATAGAAAAATAAAGTTAAAAAAAAAAAGATAAAGCAAAAGAAAGGAAGGAAAGAAATAAAAAAAATTTAAAAAAAAGTAAAAAGTAATTAAAAAGAAAAAAAGGAAAAAAAAAAAAAAAAACCTAAAAGAACCAATACGGTGCATATTGGAGAACGAAGAACGGAATACTTAATTCTTTATCGGTTGTTTTACTATATCTAAGGATGAAAATTTTAGGGAGTATATGAAAAGGTAATTTATTGATAGGGCTCTGTTTTGAAGTGTTGTATGTATATCGGACTCATGTTAATTTTGCAAATGATTTTAACTTTAATATTATTTTGATCAAATTTTACATGTAGAAGCATGTACTTAGCTATATAAATACCTTACTATAAAAAGTATTTCTATAATATTAAAAGAATGATTTTTCATTTTTTTTAAAGACCGATGGTTTTCTTAATTATTAATTACAAAAATTTCCTCTTAACTATAACTCTTAGAATACTGTGCTCTCTCAATTTTAAAATATAACATGCGTTCCTCTCAAACTAGAGGTGGCAATAAATGTGTTTGTGTCGTATTCATGTCGACACGTTTACAGCACGACACGATTAATAAACGTGCTAGAAATGCAAACACAAACACGACAAGCCTATGGCACGTGTAACATGGCATGATATGATTAACACGATTACTAAACATGCCGTGACGAGTTGACACAATAACAACACGTTTATGACCTAGTTAACTAAAAGTAAAAAAATAAAAAAAAATAAAATAGCCAATAAAGAAAATTAACAAAAACACAATATCTAATTAATACTAACCTATTACAAATATTTCAAATATTTTTATTTTTAAGTTTTAATGTATTATAAATAGCCAGGTCATGTCGTGTCGTGTCGACACGTTTACAACCTGTTTAATTAAACGTGTTAAGGTGTGTTAACATGAATCCAGCCCGTTTATTTTCGTGTTATTTGTGCCAACCTATTTATGATCTAATTAATAAATATGCGGTCTAAACCCGTTTATCTTGTGTCGTTTTCGTATCATATCATAGTACCGTGTCCAAAATTACCGGCCCTATCCCAAACTATGAACTATTAGCAAAAAGAACTTCTTTTGTTAGAACTTTGAATAAAACTTGATATATAATAAAGATTTGATACATAATATATGAGTGTTGTAGTAACTCTATCATGTCGAAAGCTAATTTGAATTTACAAATTTAATATAACTTAAAAATTTTAATTTTTTAAAATATAAACTAAAATACTTCAAAAAAAATTTAATAAATAATTTTTTCTTTCACTTTCACATGATTGCATCAAAGTAAACTAACAATCTAATGGTTCACAGTGTTATTATTTATGTAATATTGTATTATTTATGCTTAAAATCATAACATATGTATCTTTTTGTTAATAGTTCATAGATCTAGGAATAAATATTATGTTTTGAAGTTTAGATGTTATATTATTACAAGGGCTATAGTTAAAGGGAAATTTCTATAATTAATACTTTTTTAAAAAAAATAAAACAATAATAAATTAGTAATTGCCACTTATGATGTCTAAAAAATTGATTTAACAATTTGTGCAATATTAAATTGAAAACATTAGATAGATTGGTTGATAATTAGTCTTTTATTTCTCACCGTGAAACGGCCAAAATGAAAATGCGCACTAGAATTTAAAACTAACATATTAATTACCACATGAGCAGCTCCTCTATCCTATGTTCTTGTTCTCTCTAATGACCTTCTAAAAAGTATGTCATGTTGATTTATGATCTACATTGTTTTTTATTTTGATGTAATTTTAGTCAAATTTATAATTTAAAAAATATAGACTATTGATATGAGATCCTACTATATAAAAAGACTACTTTTAAACTTAAAAGCTAACAATAAAGGTTGTTTATCAATGAGAAGTTGATGAACTGGAGCCAAGAGGAGGTGTAGTCGTGGAGAAGCTCTTCACCCCTTTTTTGGAAAAAGCGGTGGGAACTACTTTGTCAGTTATAAATAGTGTAAAGCTCGCACATGTTACAGTAACAATAAAAAAAAATCGCTACAGTATAAAACTAAACTCTCAAATGTTACAGTAAAAATGGTTCTAATCAACGGTTCCCACCACCCTTCCAAACACTTTATGTAATATCAAGATAATTGTCGAGATTAAGAATAAGTAGCCTTATTTTTATATTACTTAGAGCAAGAAAAATCACAAAAAAAAAGACAAATAAGCATACATAAGAGATTTATATATAATGGCTTATCTTTTAAGGTGAGAATTACATTTATTTATAGTTGTTGCAAACAATTGACTATGATAAAAAAAAAAAAAAAATTACAAGAGAAAGATGGCATAATTTTGAGATTTTTATACAAAATTTTACTAAAATGTGAAAAATTCATATATTTTTCTCAGAGCGACGCAAAAGGCAAAAGTGGAGCCCATCTATAGACTGTAGTATTGCAGTACCGAATGGTTCGTTGAAAAAAAAAATTGAATTTCACGCTAATTGTGTAATGTAGTGTTTTTCAACACGCAAATGACAAAAGGAGGAAGCTTTTATGAAATAAGGGGGAAAAAATCTTCATGGGCCAAACCCATAGGAAGATGCTGTATGCATTCCAGCCAAAGAAGGGCAAAAACAATGAGGTTCAAAATAATAAATGTTTACATAAATCAGGCAACACATAATTACTAATATTTTATTTGTGACCAACTCATGAAAGGGTTAATCAATATCTATAAAATTCGTCCTTATTGGTGAGTCACTCTTTGCTGGCCTTAGCCTCACTGCATAATGTTCACAGCTCTAATAACCGTAAATGGAGCCCATGCATTCCTAAAGAAGGATATTGAAACTAACTTTACTATTTCAATTCATTCATTGTATTGATTTCGTGTTTTTTATTTTATTTGATTCAATAATGTGGTTGGGAAGTATATAAGGTAAATAGTATTTTAAATTTTCTTCGCTATCATATGCTATTTAGTGTAAAACAAAAAAAATGTTACAGTGTAAAGCTCTTACATGCTACAGTATCTGAAATCGTTTTTTAAGTTTAAACTATTTTATCAAACACCTTGTTTGTTTTATTTTTCATTTATTTTCACCGTAAAATCTTTAAGGATGCATTTGTAAGTGTATATGAAAGTATAAACTTGCATTCATAGCCAAAAGAAACGTAAAACGACAATGACATACATAATTACAAGAGTGGGAAAATGACATTGCTAATTTGTGGTTTCAATAATGGTCAAGGTCAATAGTCTATTGCGCCTAGCATGGTGGGATGTGATTTTCATTGTTTAGACTGATTGCAACTTCTTCTAGAAGGAGAATTTTCATAAAAACACACAAGACAATTCAAGCTCTTACTATTAGCAGCCGACTAGAGTTTATTGACTTTGAATTATAATTTCCTTCGTTAGCAAAATACATTATTTTAGGAAGAAAGAGAATTTTTACGAGAAATAACATAAGAAATTTGGACAACTTTTCCCATAACCGTTTATGGAAAATGAAACTAGGCATAGTGAATTTCTTAGTGTGTTTCACACTAGAGTGATTAAGTTTAGTTTGAACAAAGAAAGCGTGTGTAATGCACTAAGCACATATCCTGTTTATGGTATGTTTAGTACGTATATATATATATTGCGTAAGGATGTCTTCTTTATTTGTAAATTGTGTTATTACTTTAAATGATAGAACATTTGAATGTTCTCGTTGTGATATCTATAGCTTTTATATGGCAAATAGCTTGAATAGCAGGTGAAATGTTTGATAAACGAGATGATTTTTACTTTTTGGTAGTTTAAGGAAATTAGGCGGTTTGGCGTTTATGAAAAATGACATTTAGGCTTTGGTCAATATACTCTCATTTAGAGCTTAAAAGGTGGACCTATGACCGATGAGTTTTCTCAAAAGCTAGATTTTGTTAATAAAACAGCAATACTCGGCGTGTCCATTTTTGGGCGTAAAATCTTGTTGGTGCCTGCTCAAGACCAAAAGCTAGCTCAAGGGATGAGGCTTTTCCCTCACACTTATAGCCTAAACATCAGCACTTTCCACAACGGACTTCCCCAACAAATTTTCACTATAATCTATATTATAAAAAGACATGTCGTTTATGATTCAGATGCCTAGTCGTTCCATTGTTTATATTTAGTCGTTTTGAGGTGAAAAACGACATATAAGTATGTCTTCTATAGTTTGTTGTCGTTTAAGCCTTATGACGATATGTTATTAGCTCCCTTAAAAGCAAGATTTATGTCAGTAAAAGGACGAATGGCATAACATTTTGTTATCAACACTCAACAATCGACATGTGCTTTTTCCATCTGATCTGAAATATATGCATAAAACTACATGTCGTGTCTGATTTACACGACTAGTCGTTTCTTTGTTTATGTGCATCGTTTATGCACAATACGACATGCAGTTTTCCTCGCCGAAGACGTTCATTTGTACGACACAAATACAACGTACGACATTTATATAGTCGCTCATTTGACTTTTGTTCTTCCTAAATGTTGTCGTTTGCAATAAACACGAGATACCTTGTCGTTTATAATTTTTTTTCTGGAGGAGTTTATTGTCGTTTACAGCACCACGAGCTAGCCAAGAGCCAACCGACCAAACCCGCCAAATCCCAAAATTCACCTCAATGCCTCCTTCGGCTCGTCGATCGCCCTTGGATTTTGGCTTCCTTTACTTGCCATTCCCAATTCCAGATCAGATTCTCATCGAAATTCACAATCTCATGGGTTTTTGTTGTCTTGTCTCTTCAATTATTATCATCATCATTTCTGCGGAACAAATCTCAAGGTTTTCCCCGATGTATAAATCCGAAGTCTTGACACTCTAAGGGCTGATCGAAGAAAAAAAAAAAGATGGGTTTTATTCTTAGATCAATGAATTCATCTGGGCTTTCTTTATTTCCCACATTCTAAAAAAGAGGTCTGATTTTTGAAAATTCTGACTAGCTTTTTTTTTTTTTTTTTTTGGTTTTAAATATGGGATCTTCATCTATGTTCTCCTTTATTTGTATCCTCCATTCTTTAATCTCATTAACTTGTGGATCACTGATAATGATCTACCTCAAGGAGATTTCCGTCTTCGGACATGGCGCCGAAACGTCTCGGAAGCTTTCGGGTTCAACGCCACACGACCAGTTGTTGATCCAAACATCCAATTCCTTCGTGGGTTTGCTTCTTGTCGTTATTGGGTTAGTCTTATTCATGGTGTCCTTTGCCAAGGAGAAGGAGTTTCAGAGCTTTTTTGCCAAAGGCTGTGTTCTTCTTCACGTTTCAATGGCACTTTGAAGGGTCTACCTCGAGAGGAGGCTCCAGGATTTGGCTTGGGATTGGCCTAAACAGTTTATTGGGGATTTGGTATTAGCCCTTTCTTGGGTTTTCTTTCTGGTGTATTCTTGGCGAGAGAAGTATGACTGAAATTCAACGTGAATTGTTGAGAATTATATCACTTAATATATGAAAAGTTCAACATGTTCTTATTCAATTTTGGCAATGGGAATGTTTCTCTCTGAAAAATTCTCTTGTATGAATAGGAATTGTTGAAAGCTTCTCTTATATCGAGCATTGTGTTGAAAGACGTTATAATTACATGTAATCTTGTTGATAATAAGTTAATTGAGTTATACTTGAAGATGGGATATCATCAAGGCATTGATTTTCTGTCCTTATTTCTTGAGATATGTGGAGCTAATTATCACTCTGACTTAGAGTTAGCACGCAAGAGGTTGTGCATTGGTTTGCCCCAAATCTTGTGGTATACAAGAGACTTGGAGGGCAGCCGTCTTCTAGACAAAAATAGCGTAAGAGACATTTTGAGTAGGTTGTACATTTATTTTTTACTATTATCATAGTGATATTTTGAAGCGGCAAGTGAGTGTCACTTTCACATATTGTGTGCTCTGTTACTCTTGAATAGTAGGATTTGGGGCTTAATTCATAGCATGATGTCTGTAAGTTTTCACTGTGTCAAAATTTCTCATAGTTTTCGTTAGAAGAACTTTGCACTTGAATTTTAAGGCACAAAATTTGTTTAATTCTAAATAAGGTACAGAATGGAATTCCTATCTCTCTCTTTCCTTTGTTTGTTTATGATGGTATGGTGCTTGGATTGGTCATTATTGTGGACTAGTTAGACAAGCATGATTGTTAATTGTGATCTGCTATGAGCAGCTCCTTGCCGTTTCATGCAGAAGAGTGAAAATTTATAGTCTCTCTTATGTGTTTTCCCCCTGGTTAGGTGCTTTTCAAGCTTCCTGATCAGGTAATATCAAAGCTCAATTTACCGTTTAATTACAGCATTAAGGATTTTTCGTTGAATAAATTAACAGGTTAGACATCTTTAACTCTAGAACCATGCCTTAGGTTTACTCTCTTATATTCGCCAGAGCCCTGTCTTAGATCAGAATTGCGTGCTGTTGCAATTGTGTCCCATGCCTGACCTTGTTTTAATACCTCTGTAGGTCGATACCGTGTTGTACAATAGTGCCTACCACTGGCCTATAGACTATAGACATTATGATGCATTTCCACTATTGATCATTTAAGAACCTTTGTTGTCAAAACTGCCTACCACTAACCAGCCTATATAGATTTTGTTTTCCAAGCTTAGGCTTTTGCTATCGGCCTCTGGGATAACCGTATTTCCACTGTATCATATAGAGTAATACACGAGAGTATTGTTAAACTAAATTCCAACTACTGCAATGTAAAGCCCTTACATGCTATAATGTTTAAGTTTCAATTTCAAGTTATAACTTAGCTCCCAAATACTCTCGCAAATTGACATTTATTGAACTTAACACAGATGTTATTTTTATGTAACATGACTATTATTCACCGTAACATGAGTGTTATAAAGGTAAATTTAAAGGTAAGAAATTTAGTTACATCAAACTATTGTTTCACCTTTAATTAAGTTATTTAACGTAACACTTAACATTGGAAAGGGTAAAAAATAATCAGGGATAGTTAAATATCATGTTATGCTTGTTATTAAATTCTTAGTGTTGCACATTTTTAAATATGTCTTACGTTAAAAAGTTGAATAAATGTTATGTTATACGTGCAACAGTGGATATATGGTCCTCGAAGAATGACCATAACAATACCCTCTGTGCTTATTATGTTTTGTTACTATAATGGGGTGAACAAACATGCTTGTTTCATATATGTCTACTAGGATTGAATGTGGCCCCTTTTGTAGCTAATTTACTAAGAAAAGATATTCTTGTTTAGCCAACTAGATAAGGTTAGATGAAGAGGCCAAAATGTTGGATTTTTTATCAAAATCATACGAGGGACTAAAATCTAAAAACAGATCAAATGGTTCAAAATAAAACCCTACAAGTAAATTTACTTTTTGTGCCCCGCCTCAAAATTTTCACAAAAACAAAAGAAAAGTTTCAAGCTAGCCCTATGTTAGACGCCATTAGCTTGGATCCAACAAAACGTTAGTCTTTGAGAAGGTAGTACTTGACTGCTCGGGTGTTTGGCATCCCAAAGTAGTAAACTAATTTGTCTTTTTGTGAAGTATTCATTGATTTAGGCTGCAGAGTTTATGTGTGAAACTTGTTCATGTTCTTGTCTCTCTCTCTCTCTTCTTTTTCTTTGATGTTGATAAGTGGTGAAGAATCTCCACCATGCTTTTCCATTTTCCGTTTCTTTGTTTTACCAGGTACCAATAACATAATAGAGAAGAATGGAAAAGACAAGTAAAAGGAGGAGGGAAAAAAGAGAAAGGAATATATTGTGGCCTAAGAAGTGGCAAAATCTTTATGTTGTGAAGTTAAGAGACCTGTCAGCCAATGGCCATTGGAATCACCAAAAATAGTGAAAAAAGGCTTAAAGGTAAAGAGTCCTAAATTGCCCAAACCTTGCTTTTGGGTTTTGATGACTTCTCCTTTCACATGAATAAAGCTGAGAAAAGCCCAAAAACAAATACAAATAGAGAAAGCTGAGGCTTGAAGGAAGAACTCAAGTGTCATCCTTCAGTCTCAACAAAGACATGGGCCTGTGCTCAAGATTCAAAGACTCAAGACTCAAGAGTCAAGACACGTCCTTGTAAAACTCAACCCCATGACACGCCTAATGACGCGTGTCTACACTCTCCATGTCACAACCCGTCTTTTCGGGCTGTGATGAAACTTTTCTTTCTTACTTAGGGGTAAAAATTTAGGAAATTTTTTTTTAAACTGAAATAAATACTTTACTTTACAATAAATTTGGTAAATCCCAAAAAACTTTCTCACACTTATTTTTACATAAACATTCTTACTTTTACATCATTTTCATGTTCAAACATTCATTTTCAAAATAACTTATAATATGCACAATGAAAACATTCAGTAGCGGACTCCATACCCAATCTGCACCCATCATCCGTCCGCCAGCTCATCGTTACAATTTATTCTGACCTTCTCGTTGGAATACCTACAGCATGGAAAACTTAATGAGCTAACGCCCAGTAAGTCCCATAAATCCCACATGGACAATCGATTGGATGCATGATTCAATTATGCTTTCTTATGAACTTTCCTTATCTTGATCATTTCTTATCTTTCATTAGGGCCCGAGTGTTCGTACCATTGCGCAATATCATTTAGGTCTACGTAACACCGTGACCATATTTTATCCTTAAACTCCCCTTACTTCGGGAGGCGGTACGACACTTTTCTTAACTTCTGGTGACGTATTTACCAATTCATTTAATATGGTTGTCATACCAGGCATGAAATGATAATCACATGTTATCCATGATATATGAGTTCGTATGCATAGCGGAGTACACACAAGTACCTACTTCGTATATGTAACGCCCCTAAGTGGGGGTTAACAGTTTTATTAAATAAAATAAAGATTAGAAAATAAATACAACTCGTCAAAGTAATTTGCCCGGGACTTAAATGAAAACTCTTAAATTAAAATAAAAACATAATCAAATAAATAAACCACAGTTTAATGTAGCACCTTAAATTTTAATAATATACAACTG
>CAMOHE010044556.1:0-26008 GCA_946598075.1 Artocarpus hirsutus
TGTATTAGATTGACCCGCTATGAGAATACTGCATGGATAATTGTCATAAGTGATTCTCATCACAATAGTATTATCCTAGTCCTCTGACCTGAAATCACCATGGTTTCCTACATGACAAATTCTATTTTGACACAATCTAATATTATCTTTAACAGGATGATAGAATAGATTGTTGTTGGATATAGAGTGAATTATGTGAGGAATATGAGTGATTAAGAAGGAATTTGTCCCTCATTTATTATGAAAAAGATATCTATGGGCCCCTCGGTAAGTTAGACTGAAGAAAAATGTATAGCTATACTAGAATAAATTGATAAGGGTTACCAATATTAGTCTATTTAAGATCGAGAAATAATATGATTGAATAGTATAAGGATGACATAAACTATGCCTTATGTTCAATCAAGGTATCTAGAGACAAAAGGACTTTAATACTTATTATGGATTAGGTTATGTCGGATTATTGACATTCGCATAACTTGGGTAATCATAATGTCTTGCTAGAGGCCGCTTATGATTTGTGGGCCAAAAACAAAATTTTAAGCCCACTACCAACGTTATGTGAACCTACAAGGTCGCACACTTAGAACAGACTAAGAACGAATTTTGGGTTAACTGTGTCTAGGATCGATGAACCTGATAATGTCTAGATTCGATGTACTAGATTTGTCTAGGTTCATTGAATCTAAAATTATCTGAATCATATTCGAATTACTGACATTATCTAGATTTTCTGAATCATATTTGAATTATAGACATTATCTAGATTCTCTTAATCATATTCGAATTACATTTACCCTAGTTAAAATCTAACTCTATCTTGAAGCCAATAGATAGATATATATATATATATATCTGTTTTAGGGTTTTTAGCCGAATTAAGAAAAGAAAATGTGTTCTCTCATTCCAAAAGGCAAAAGACATTAAAACCCTAAAATTAGAGAGAGTCATTTAATGCAAAAGAGAGGATGCTAGCACACAAATTCGTTTTTGAGAGAGTCTGTTCGTGTGGATACCTGTAGAGGGCGTTGCTTTAAATAACAACATCTAAATTCGATCCCGAATACTAAAAGCTCAAGTTAGGGTGTCACCAGAGTGAACCCGCTCTCTCCCTTCCAAAATCTTGCTCGTTTTGTCATCCTGGTAAGATTCCATGACTTTCTTATCAATCTAATCGAATTGCATGGATCCTGCAAGGGTTTTGTGGGAATTAAATTTTAATTTTTTGCTGCGTATTTGAATCACAAAATCCAACAAAACCCAACACAAACAGCCCGAATTACCGCTGCCACAACAGAGATTTTCACAACGAGATCAATTCGCAGCGCTGTTGGTCATCTCAACGTTCGTCTTCCTCCTCGATTAGATCTCCTCCATCAAGATGAAGTTGATTCGCCATTCGATTCGAAGTTAGGAGAGGCATAGCCATGCCATCGCCGGAGTTAGAGACCAAAGACATAACACTTGCCGCCACGAACAGTTCTGCTACAACCACACAGCCGCAGAAGTCCTGGTCCACCTCCATCTGAAAGTACTTTTATTTTGAATGAACGAATTCCAAGCTAAATGAATGTAAAGATCCTATAAACGAAAGCAAAGTGAAACAGAGCGCAGAAAAAAGAATTACGACACTTAAGGCATGAGATCTGTTTGGTTCTTGAGAAAACAAACAACGGAAGTAGGAATTTGGATTTGAAAAATCAATTAAGTCTGTCCTTGATAGCATCAATTCATTTGACTATATTTGTATTTAATGCAAGAATATTTATCTCTGAAAAACTAATTGGAATTAGAGAAAATCAAATGTAGAGGAGAAAGTGAAAGGGAAAGAGTGAAAAAAAAGAAGGGAAAATTTTCGAGAGGGATTTTTGAGGTCTTAAAGAGATGTAAAAAATATCTAGGAGGGTACACGATATGTTTCAGAGGAACACAAAAAATATCTTGAAAGGATATTAAAAATGTCCCAGAAGGACATACCATATGTTCAGAAAAGATATAAAAAAAGTTCAAAATGACACTAAGAATGTCCCAGAGCGATATACAACATCTTCTGAAAGGACAAGTACTAAGTTTGTGACATATACGAACTTTTCATATTTTATGATATAAATAAAAAAAATTAAGTTTAAAAAAGTGTCATTTATCTAAATAACCCATTAAAGAAGGTTGCAGATAAATATTTTGGGTTGGGTGAAGTAATGGCCACCTAGCCCAATTTTTCTGTAGGAAAATTCTATTTATACCCCTAATATTTCTAAAGGTACCCCAAAATAAAAGAGAAAAAGAGCAAAACAGCAAATTTGGGTTACAAAGTAGTAAATGATATCATATGGTTTCAAATGTGTGTTAAATAGAGTATATGAGAAATTAAGATTTATCTTATAAGAAATTATGAATAAAAACCACAAAATATCCTCACCTTTTTCTCCTCCCCACCTCCTCCACTCCTCCCTAGGCACCAGGGACAGTGGCTGGGAAACACAGTATTTTTTTAGAAATACAATATTTCCCTAGAATATAATATTTTTGGAGGACATTGCCAAGCATCGTTGGTAGCCAAGAAATACAATATTTCCTAAAAATATAGTATTTTTCCCAAAAATTACAAAAATTTATCAGTGATATCATCGGACTAACTTGTAACACCCAAGGCTTAATTAAGTAAGATTAATGTGTAAAACGATGAATTAGTGTGCCATGATGCAAATTGAACCTAATTTAACTATTTTGTGATATTTTTAAATTAAAGTTACTTTTAATTATTTTTAACTACTCTTAATTATTTTATTTCTTATTTTGAATTTTGAAACAAAATAATTTGTCAAACGTCCAATAAGCTCCTTTTTTGGAAAAACTGTGTGTTGGAGCATGGTTTTTACTCTACAAGCCACCCTTCTCATCTATTTATTCCTCTCCCTTTCCTCACTTCCTCATTCTCTCTCAAATTCTCTCTCTCTCCTCTTTCTCTCGCTCTCTTCCCTCTCTCTTTGTGTACGTTTCACTCTCTCTTTCTCTCTCTTTGATTCAAAACTTTGAAGCTCAAGCTTCAATTCTCAGTTGGATTGGAGGTCTAAGAACATAATTGAGTTTCCATAAACTCAACTTCAAGCTTGGATTCAAGGTTAGTTTAACTTTTTTTTCAAAATTTCAAATTGTCTTAAACTTTAATTTGTCTTTGAATGTTGAAATTTGAGTTTGTTTTAGCATAGGAAACCTTGAATCTAAGTTAATGGAACTCAAATCATCTAAAATCTAGGTTCGATTTGATAAAAATTAGATCGAATCAAGTTTTTTTTTTTCTCTATTTTTCTCCATTTTCGGGTTTCTTTAAAATTTTCAACGTAAATCTTGTTTAAATGTGTTTAAAAGTATTTTAGTACCTTTTTCTATCATTTGTGAACATTTTGCATGCTTTGGGAATTGAAAAACAAGTTTAAAATAAGATCTTGGGCTTGGGGAGGCCGATATTTAAAGTCTTAAGTCCCTAGATTTTTTCAGTTTGGTAGGCCGATGTTGATCATCGACAGGCCCGATTCATGAGTTTGATATGCCAGACTCATACTGTCGGCAGGCCGAACCTGGAGCAGTTTGATAGGCCAGTCCCACGTGGCCAGTAGGCCGAACTGTGAAGTTCGGTAGGCGGGACTAAGGGGATCGATAGGCTGACCACAATTTAAAAAATTTGTGATTTTTCATCAGTTCTTACTGTTTAAAACAACATATAGGAACCTTAGCCTTATGGCATAATTTTGTAAATCTAAATGACACACTAAGTTACCATAGGATAGCATAATAGTATAGAATAACTTAAGCTAGATATTGATGGATCTAGTTTCTATTTAAGGCTGTTCGTAATTCCGTGGAGCTAACGTATAGTAGGTCGAAATTGTGGTGCTAAGTCAGTGTGTAGGATATCGAGGTAGGACTTCTACCCCTTTTCTTGGTAGCCAGGTTTTTAATAATTTTGGCCTTAAAAAATTCTTTTAAATTGTTTTCAATAAACGACAAAATGCTTTAAATGTTTTCAAAAAGGGGCCTTTGGCTACAGAATTACTTCTTTCAAAATGATGTCTTTCAATGTGACTTCTTACAAAATGATTTCTTTAAAAATGAGTTTCAAGAAATGTTTAGGATGAATTTTCTTAGTAATTTCATTACTTGATGAAAAACAAATGATCATAATGAATCAAATAAAGAATGTAAGTGAGAATACTTGGTAAATGAAACCTAAATAATGACATAATACCGGGCACGTTATTAATACCACCCAGAATGAAATAATAGAGCATGATGCCATACTTAGAGATCGGGTCGTGTAGAAAGCGACCTTAGAGGCAGGTCTCGAAACCCAGCTGGGCTACTACGGTAGTGGTACTATGGCTTTGCCAAAGAACAAATAATAAAGAATAAATTCCAAATGAATAGAGATTCTAAAAGTAAGAATGAATTTAAAATGTTTTATTTATCTTTATGAAATTTTATAAATTATTTTCAAATATGAAAATTTATGTTTAGAATTAATGTTTTCTAAATTTAGTCCTACTGAGCCTTCTGCTCACATTTCTTTATTTATTTTAAAACCCTTCCCCTAGGTGAATTGTAGCTTAGGATCGATTAGGAGACAACAGGGCAGACATGTGAGTTGCAAGAATAATGCTTAGGTTATTTCTTTATTTCAATCAAAGCATGTATTATTTAAATTTTTTTCTCTCGCATTGAACTGTGATTGTAATATTTTATTGTCGATACCATGTGTGCACTCTAATGTGGGTCCGGTGGGATCCAAATTATGTTGTTTATCTTTATTATTTTATTTCATGGTTAACTGTTTCAAAATAACAATAATTGTTTTTAAATGTATTTTTAAAATATCATGTTTTTCAAAATGCCCCCAAAACATTTAATTGGTGTTTTGTAATCAAAAATCTGGTTTAAGTAACTTAATTAATCTACCACGTCATTACTCGTACTCTAGGGCATGACATAACTAGTGGCCAGTAAATACAATATAAAGAAGAAAATACAATATTTCTATATAAATACAAAAATTTCCCAACAATGTCGCCAGTCATCACCAACACTGGCAACATTGCCGATGACAATGGTTCTCTAAAAATATAGAAATTCACTAAAATGTCTCAAAATTAATTAAGTTAAGAGTAGTATATGAATATGGTGATTAGTGTGTCAATTATATTTTAATTAATGACATTAAGATTTATTTCTATTTCTATTTCCATTTTTTATTTTTATTTTCTTGCCACTTGGTATTTTATTTTTAAAACTAATTTTCTAGTTACTTTAATTAACTACACCATTTACAACATGGTTTTAATTAATTCCTTTTGAAAATCCCCCAACTTTTCTCAAATTACTTAGCAGTCCTTGCTACCCTTCTTTTGAAAACTCACGTGGAAGGCCAAACAATGAACTACAAAATCCTAACTTTTGAGTGGAAAGAAAAACCACCCATAGATTTTCCATGAAACCACTTGTCCAACCTTGATTAAAAAGACCATAATCAACTTAGAAATCCTCATCTCTTTCCCTTTCCCTCTCTTCTACGTTACTCTCCCTCTTTATCTACTTCAGGAAACTAAGGAGAATACTAGCCCTTTCAAGCTTATACCAAGACAAAACCACCAAATTCAGGCATCAATCTTTGGAAACCTCGAGGTTAGAAATGTTTTGAATGATTTATACTCTAGTTCAAAAGCTGATTTATTTGTTCAAAGTTCATGTTCATAGGTTTGGGCTATAAGATTGTGAAAATTGGTTTTATTCTTGAAAGCCTAATGATAAATATGTGATTGCATGTGATGACCTAAGTTTATGCAAGTGTTAAACACCTTTAATCAACCTTAGAAAGAGTTTACAAAAATGATTTTGTTGTTAGTGCATGAAAACTTGTATCAAAGTTTGATTTGGTCCTACTCCTTACATTTTTGGACAAACAAATTTGATTTTTGATGAATATGTGTTGGAACTCAACATAGGGTTGCTCAATAATATTTTATTTAGTTCATATAATGTTTTAGAATCTTTATTGCATGTTCACAGTGATTAGAAATAGATTTGGATTGATTTGAGTTTGTTTGAATTCGGATTCCTCAAAACAAAGCAAGCTTAAACATTAGCTTCACGACACAACAGTATACTAGCATCAGTGCCATACAAAATAAAAGACAAGTTTATTTTGGAAGTTTCTTTTATTTTGGAAGTTTCATCAACACATTAAAGCAAGCTCGAACATCAGCTCTATTTATAGAAAATAAAAGACCTAATTAATTTTGGAAGTTTCTTTCATTTTGATATCACATATTTAATTTAAATAAAGGAGACAAGTTTTATTTTCCTTATGCTGCATGTGATGCCATACACTGAGAGATTCTCTATGCTTGTGGCACCAATCACCAACCAATAAGTGAAAGAATATTTTTCATATACCTCTATTTAATAAGATTTATTTCTTATTGTATTACATATTAATAAATTACTTTTAAGGATAAAAGTGTTTTAGAAAAATACTCATTACACACCCTATCTTAAATATATATATATATATATTCCCTTCTAAAAAATTAGTATATTATTTTTATTTCAAAATAATAGAGATAGATTCCAACATAAAAGAGTCTCCCATAAAAAAAATAGTTGTTTGTTTCTTTTTCAAAATTCTTATTTTTATTATTCTTTTATATATTCTAATTACAGTTATATATATTATTGCAAATTGTTTGATTCATAAATAACTATAAATTATGTGCTTTAGTAAAAGTAACCGTATTTTCGTTTAACATAAAGAGCATGATATAAAAAAAAGGAAAAAAAAACTACATTTTTCTTCTTTTTTTAAGTAAAAGAAATATAAATTGTTTTATTCATATGTAAATCCTTACAGGTTTACTACCAATTATTTTTTTCATAGAATCCAAAATTTGGTTTAAAGCAAAGGAAAAATGATATTAAGGAAAAAGTATTGTTTAGTATATAAACTGAAAAGAAAAAATGTTTGAAAAAGATTGTTTATTTGGTAGGTGGGTGGAAAAAGGAAAACCAATGAACTATTTAGGTGTAGGGATTTTTTTGGTATTTTAAGAGGGCGTAAGAAGTGAAATAAGAGGTGGTTGAAGAGATAATATGTGAAAAGTAGAATAAAAGGTGTCAATAGAAACATTTTTTGTTTTTTGAAACTAAAAATTTGAATGATACATAATAGTGATTTAAATTTTATTAAAAAAAAGCAATAAAATCACTTTAAATAAAAACTTTTGGCCGTTTAAAAAAACAGTTAAAATTAATAATTTTAATTTAAAAACTGTTACATATAAAAAATTTATACTATAATAATTTTTTATTTTTTATTATAACATATAAAAAATTTATTCTCTTTATAATTTTAACTCATGCTTTTAACCGTTTCTTAAAACCATCTATTTGATTGCGACCGGTGAAACGAGTTCAAACCTGTTGAACCTTTTGGCCGTCCTATTTTGAATAAAATGTTGCCACGTCAGTTAAGTCACTTTTAACTTTGCTGTCTCTTGAATAAAATGTTGCCACGTCAGTTACGTCACTTAACTAATTTTCACGATACTAACGTCCGACGACTATTTGTTTCTTCCATGTAAAGCTTAATATAATAGTCACCTTCTTCATCCCATCTAATGAACCTAGAATTTAAAAATTAAAAAAAAAAAAAGAAAAAAGAGAGACAAAATTGCTTTGTTCCTCTTTGAAGATTTCACTGGAAGTCTGCATTGATAAACAACCTCCTTCAAAGTCCCATAACTGAAAACCCAAAACCTCTTCTCAAACTCGGTGGGTCCTTCATAAGAGCACCGATCATCAACTAAGTTCTAAAACCTACTAAAAGCATATTTATTTATTTATTAAAAAAAACCCATACAAAAAAAATTAACTATACCATATAAAACCAGTCACAGAACCACAAACGACGATGCAATTAACGAAAATTTCACCTTCTTTAAATCCACGTTGACTTGAAACAGGGAAAAGAAAAAGAAAAATGCTCTTAATATCTTGATGGGGCTTCAAGCTTGAGAAGAATCGGATGTTAGAGGAAAGATGTCTTTGAAAACTGCACAATGCCTGACTTCTCAAAATCTTGCCAGTTGACGCGAAGGGACTAGACAAGAGTAGCAACAGGAACAACGGCAGCGGCAGTCGCCGAGACAAGGGAAGATCTCTCCCATGTTTCTTTCTAGGATAAGTCGCTCAACTTTTTTTTTTTTTTTAACTGGGTCTAACTTAAAAAAAAAAAAAAGATAAGAGAAGATCTCTCCCATGTTTCTTTCTAGGATAAGTCGCTCAATTTTTTTTTTTTTTTTAACTGGGTCTAACTTTTAAAAAAGGGAGATAAGGGAAGATCTCTCCCATGTTTCTTTCTAGGATAAGTAGCTCAAATTTTTTTTATTTAACTAGGTCTAACTTTTAAAAAAGGTACGATTTGCTCCTAACTATTTAATTTTAGGCAAAAAAAATTTTAGACGTCTATTTATCAAAATTACTAGATTGCCCTTAAATATATATATATATATATATAGCTTTATATCATGTCGCAAACAAAGGTAAAATGTATATAGAGTAGATGGAGGACTGGGATGGGCTTGTGTGCTAGGAGTGTTGAATTGAAAACGGAATCACGCCATGAAAAGAATTAATTACTTGGACAACGATTTTATTATTAATGTTATTTTTCACACTGATGTTGATTTAAGACTTAGTTTATTTTTCTATAGACTTTTGAATGTTTTGAGACTGTTTAATATTTCCTTAATTGTGGTTTCTTGAGGACAATGTCATATTTTTTTTTTTCTTTTGATATGATTAAACTATTTGGACATATAAATATTTTTCTTGAGAGTTTGAAACATTATTTGAATTTTTGTGTGTCTATAATTTAGTAAATGATTGTATTTGTAAACTAACCGTTTTTGCGGGTTTTTGTTTAGCCAAACACTATATGTGTTTTATTGAACTAACCAAGATAAGAGAAGCAAATTCGGTAAGTAGTTTTTTAACAAAAAAAAATGCATATTTTTCTAAGATATCTGCTTGAGTATAAGTGTTGTATTTGAATTGTTTCTTTTTAAACAATGATATTAACTGTAAAAGTAACGATTATTGTGACGTTGATAATAAGGCGTTACAATGAACGGTTGTTGGGTTTGTCGATAATGGTAGAAAGGAATAATTATTGAAATTAGGTTTGTTAGGCTTTAAAAGCACCTGATTGGTAAAAACCTATATTTTAAAAAGTATCCAGGTTATGAAAACCTAATTTTGCTCCAAATTAGGGGTTTTATTGTTATTAAAAAAAAATTAATGTTTTTTTAATTGTTTTTGTGTGTTTTAATTTTAGGAGGAAGCTAATTATGGTGGAGCCCACACGTCATACCAGCATCAGGAAATTTTATACAGGCCCAAAAATAGGAAAAAAGAAAACAAATCACGAATCTGGACGCAATATTGTCCAGATTCTTTCCAGCATCCAAGAGAGAAATCTCGAATTAATAGCATTTGTCTGCTCCTATAAATAGTGATGTGAAGGAGCGTCTGTGGCGTGGGCAATCACCTTTTCCTCTGCAGATATTTTCTCGTTGTGAGTCTCCTCTCACCGCTTAATCACAACCGTCCATTTCTTCGAAATAATGGCGTCATCAAAGAGCAAGGTCCTGATCATCGGAGGGACAGGGTACATCGGAAAGTTCATAGTGGAGGCGAGCGCAAAGGAAGGCCACGAGACCTTTGCTCTGGTGAGAGAAGCCACTCTCTCGAATCCAGCCAAGGCCGACCTTTTCAACAAGTTCAAGTCTTTGGGGGTCAAGTTCGTCCATGGCGATCTGTACGACCATGGAAGCTTGGTGAAGGCGATCAAGCAGGTCGACGTCGTGATCTCGACCGTCGGTCACGCTCAGCTTCCCGATCAGGTTAAGATCATCGACGCCATCAAAGAAGCTGGAAACGTCAAGGTATTAATCAGTCAATTCCAAACACTTCTCACTTTTTTTTGACAAAAAAAAATTAAAGTTGGTTTAAATTTTGAATTTTATGAAAGAAAATGCTATATTAAGGTTGGTTTAAACCACAATTTTGTTGTTTAATCTAGGTTCCGAAACAGCCAAGTGTTACATTTCACTTGATCAGTCATTTTCCTCAAGTAACTAGTTGGACTAGAATATATATATATATATATATACATATGTATGTATGTGTGTATGTATATATATATCGTTGTTAGAAGTTGCAACTAAAAAGTGTTTATGATGGTGTGTTTGGTTTAGAGGTTTTTCCCTTCGGAGTTTGGTAACGATGTCGATCGCACTCACGCTGTTGAGCCAGCGAAAACGGCATTCGGCATTAAGTCCAAAATTCGGAGAGCCATCGAGGCCGAGGGAATTCCCTACACGTATGTGTCGTCCAACTTCTTTGCAGGATACTTCCTTCCCACTCTGGCACAGCCAGGAGCTACTGCTCCCCCAAGAGATAAAGTCGTTATCTTAGGTGATGGAAACCCCAAAGGTGAGGAAAAAAAATCACTTGTCCAAGTTTTGATGTTTTGGCTTGTCTTGTCAGGATATAAATATGAGTAAGACCATGGTATATACCAAAAGGACTTAACTTTAACAGTTCAGATTATTTCTTTTATTATATGGTGGCTGATAAACGAGAAGTATATGAGTCACAGAAAAAGGTAGGATACGCTGGTTCCCTCGTCTAAATAACTTGGTAACATTTATGATTTATGGTAGGTGACCTGTGCGTGATGTGTGATACATGGAAATATATTAGAATCAAGCATTATTAGAAAGGAGCTTGCTACGGTGGATACTCTAAGCTGGTGCATGCTTTTGAATGTGGGATCTAGTCAAAATTATTTAAAATGTGAAAACGATGCAAATTTAGAATCTCTTATTAAAAAATTAAAAAAAACTATTTGATGAAAATACAGTACACTTAAAAGATGTGCACTCCTAGTAAGGAAACTTTATGTCCTATCTTAGAACTTGCCGAAAAGTTCTTAGCCATTACATTTTTGCTTCTTTTTTTTTTTTTATAACCACTGCCATACAAATTATTAACTGAAAGCTGCCAATAACCTGCAAAACAACGTTGAAACTTGCAAATATGTCTGTTATGTATCTCTTAAAATATAAATAAATGGGTTTCATTTTGTTTTGTGCTCCTGTACAGCAATTTTCAACAAGGAAGAGGACATTGGAACTTACACAATCAGAGCAGTGGACGACCCAAGGACCTTGAACAAGATCCTCTATATTAGGCCACCGGGCAACATTTATTCATTTAACGAGCTTGTGTCTTTGTGGGAGAAGAAGATTGGCAAAACCCTTGAAAAGGAGTACATTCTGGAGGACCAACTTCTCAAGAATATTCAAGGTTTGTTAGTTTTGGTGAATTTGAGATTAAGATGAATAACATTTTGCCCTTTCAGACTTTTAGAGCATATAGGTCTTTCTCTTGAAACGATGAAACTTTACATTTACATTTCGTCTATTTTCCTTTCTTGGCTGCAGAGGCTCCTATTCCACTGAATGTGATATTGTCAATCACTCACACTGTTTTCGTAAAGGGAGATCACACGAACTTCGAGATCGAGCCGTCATTCGGAGTGGAAGCTTCGGAGCTCTATCCTGATGTCAAGTACACAACCGTGGATGAGTTCCTCAATCAATTTGTCTGAGAAGATTCAGAGTCCTCTTGTTGTTGCTTTGTTTGTGTTAAACAAGATATATGCACCAACCTTAAGAAGTGAAAAAATAAAATAGGGAGGGTTATTATCTCGAAGGCTTTTGCGTGAGAAATATATAAGTGTGGCTATAGGCTCTGAATAAGTCTCTCTTGCTTGAGCCCGAGACAGTTTTCCTTCCTTCTCTCTCGCGTTTTGCTTTCTTCGTTGAACTGTGCTGAATTAATATGCAAATACGAGTATGTTGACTAATGTATGCATTTCTTCAAAGTTTTCTTCTTCCACTTTCGTGGTTTCTTGAGGCTTGACGTCAATTGGATTTTTGAGAGATTTTAGAAGGCGTTTGCCCCTACGGCGTGATGAGATAATAACACATATTCGTCCCAGAATTTCATCTGAATGTTGCATTACACCTCTACTTTTAAGAAGCTACACTCCACCTATACTGTGCCTTTGTTCTTTAAGTCGTGTTAAAACCCCTCCAACAGAAGGAGCAGGTGCATTATCATGCCATTTGTAACTACAGTTACTCTAATTTTTCTTTTTAATTTCTTTTTGAGGGAGATCAGACTTGTTAATTCAAGGGATCGCACCTTATCAACTAGGAATACACAACAGTCCCCTAAAAAATAACAACGAAGAAAAAAGAATAAAGAAACACATAACTCGTAAGGCAGAAGTTTTAATATTAAAATAAAGATGGATTGTTTGCTTACGCTATAAAGAAAGGATCGTAGGAAAAGACCCCACTTTCTATAATCAAAAACAAGTTGACAATTAAAAACACAGAATTGTCGGCCATTAACTAGGACAAAAATTGAAGACAAAACTGCTAAACAGTAAAAACTATGCGGAGGTCTAATCCTTCAGATATCCGATTTTCCTCTCAGATTGTAAGCTTATTCATGCATGCCCATCTTTTTTCCTTTGTTCCCCTTTTTTCCTTTCTTTCCTGAAGCTTTTGCAGACCCTTTGCCTTTCTGGAACTTACCATTCTTTCCTTTTTCTGAACTGCCTTTTCCGGCCTTAGCCGATTTCTGTGCCCTGAGATCCTTTTTCATCCGTGAATCAACGAGGACTGTACCCTTGCCAACCTTCACCTGAACCCCTTTTTTTTGCAACCACATATTCCTTTTTAGGCCTTTTAGGCGTTGGCTTCTTGTATAGTTGTTCAATTTGCTTCCTCTTTGATCGATCAGAACTGTCTGTCTGGTCTGAAATCATGTTTGCCTTCTTACGAACCTTCTCGAGCTTCTTCATGGCAATCTGCCTTTTCTGGGCCTTGACCTCCACCACTTTCTTCGCAGGACGAGCATCTATCTCTTTGAACTGTGCTCTCATAGCAGCAACCTCTTCTTTGGTCACAGGCTTAATTGGTTGACGATGTCTCTTTTCTTCCTCTAGAAACCACTTGGGCAAGCCCTCATCATCAAACATGTACTTGTTATAGGCATCATCGAGCATCTGCTCCCTTTGCTTTTTCCTCGGCATTTTCTTCGCGGAAGCTAGTATCTCGGCTTTTGTGTCATCATCCAGATCCTCAAATTCATCTTTGGATGAGTCATCACTTGAATCTGTTTCTGGATCAGGGACAATCTCAAAATCGTCTTTAATCGATGCTTATTTTGAGGGCAATTGGACGCTGCAGCTACAGTGCGGCTTTCCGTCTTTTCCTTGGTCTTTTCAGGCAAACGAAGTTTATTTTCTAGCCTGTCAACTTTGATTTTGTCTTCACTATCAGACTTCTCCAAATCTCCATCTTCCACAACTTCTGCAAAGATATCCTGACTAAACCACTTGTTTGTAATCTCCTGTTGAGTTGGCCCTTCTCCGTTGTCAAGTGGAACCATGAGAGGATTAGCTTCCCGATCACCATAATCTTTATCCGAATCATAGGCAGGCTGGACGATTTCATCATCTTCACCACCCTGCACAGTCCCCATCCCAAAAATGAAATGAAACAGATGGAACAAATCAACGAGGCCTTGTAACTTGTAGTCATGTCGTGAAATTCTTTTTAACTGCAAAACAACACAATAACAAGAGCTCCATACCTCAAGAACATCTTTAGAACGCAGTCGTTTTGCACGCTTCCGCTGCTTCGTACTCCCCTCCTTTTTGGACATGAATTGTTCATAAGCCTGATCTAGAAGCTCTTCCATATGGTCATTATATCCGCATCAGATTACAATATTTAATCCTAAAAAAACCATGGAGTGATAATTAATACCAGGCGCAGCCTGAAAAAGGGCGAGGAAACAACCTTCTCCACTCTTCATCAGAGTCTATGTCAATAGATGATTCTTGTTGGTTCTCTTCACGCGGTTCTTCACTTTCACTGTCACCTACATTCCCATTCTCTTCATCATGTTCTGTGGAATCTACTGCAACAAGATCCTTCTTACCCTGAAGGACAGTTATACAACACCAAACAAAAATTGAGAAGAAAGAATTAACAACAATGCATTGTTCCTGTACATTCTGAATTCCTCTAATTGTTGGTAAAAATCAAACATCAATGCACCTTTAGTTGAGAGTGCAATAAAAAAAAAGTACCAACATCTAAAACACTTCCCTTCAAAAACATCATCTAAATATTAGTAGTATATGCATTGCAGCAAACACCTAGCATGATACTTAAGTTCCAAAGGTCGCACTAATATTATCAGATCCACAAGTTTTTACAACATATCAAAAATTCAAAAGAGAGGAAGCAGTGGAGAAATCTCTAACGACAAGGCTAATAGCACTTTTATATTTAATCATAATACTGTATATTTACATGAATAAAACTATATATATATATATATATATATATATGTATGTATGTATATATCCAAACAAGCATCCAAGAATTAAGAGATAAGAAGTTTCTGCAATAAATAACAGAATTATATAAAATGTGAAAATTTTTAACACCAAACACCAGCTGAAGAAGGTAATAGCCAAGACTATTACAGATTACTGTGAAGTGAGATCATACCTTGATGGCAGAGAGAGAAAACAACTCATGGTCGATGTAACCGTCCTCCAGTGCATCTATTTGCATATTCCTCGCCTTTTCCTATAATCAAAATGCAAAGGAGCAACCAAGCACTTAGAGAGTACCAATAATAGAAAGGCGAGTTCAGTGCGTTATAAATATAACGATCTATTATTGACTAAGAAAATGCTCCAGAACAATAGAGGGGTAAGAGTCAATGACAACACATCCATGTGAAATACTGGGGAACAAATTACAATGCACAAGCAACGTAAAGAGATTCTTTAGGTTGGGTTGGGGGTTGAGCAAGTTGATGAGGTGGTTTATGACATAAGAAGGCAAGAATTCGTAACTAGTGAAAACCCTGAACAAAATATCAAGTACAAGGTCACTAATGTGATATTGCCACACATTAAGCCTCCACAGTCAACTTATTCTTAACTGAAAATGCACATATCCCTCTGTAAACAAGGAATTTGTATATATCTTTATACATAGGACTTCATACTTTCTTACTTAATAAAAAACTATCAGCTTAATCTATTATTTTCGAATGAAGATGGAGTTTTCCATCACACTTAGTACGTATGCATATGTGCATGAAAGAAAAAGAGAGGGAGATAGAGATAACAAGGCACCAAACCTTAGCTAGTCTCTTTGCAAGAAGTTTTTTCTTACGTTTCTGTTTGCGCTCCATTGCATGTGTGAGCTCTTCCATCTCATTAAGTAATTTATCCTCTTCATTTTCCTTGTCTTCAGTTTCAATGTCTTTACTAATAGTAGCTCCAGCCTTCTCAGAAGGAGACAAGGCCTTTCTTATGTGTATTCGCCACCTTGATTATCCCAAAAAACAAAAAAGAAAAAGAAGGAAACTTAGGGGGTTCAATGTAGATACTATAAAGATGTAATCATGTAAAAGTACATTGAGATATGCAGGTTGCAATATACAAATTAGCATCCAAGTATAAGAACAAACAAACGAAACATGTCAACCACAGGAACCAACAGGTTCAACAAAAGTCCCCAAAAGATAATACTAGCGAGGTACCAAAGCAGTTGAAACATAAAACGATTATCAAGAAAATTACAGTGACTAAAAGAAAAGATATGTAAAAACAAAAAGGAAAAAACTGTCATTCTTACTTCAAAAGGTGCTTAAAATCTTGTTTCCCCAGGACACGCAGATCATCACAGAGAATTTAACCTGTGGGATAATAAAATTTGATCAAGCCCTTAAGCTCTCAGAGAGTAGTAAAAAATTCTGAATGAGATAAGAAAAAAGCAGAAGAACAAAACAATAAGAACATACCTCTTCTGTTGTCAAAGCGTGATCCTTAATGGGCAAAGAAGCTGGATCATCAAAGCTTATGGAAGTAACAGAACCAAGGATCTCAAAAGGCGTGTCAGACCAAATAAAGGCTGCAGCAGTTGACACTTTCCTCAATGTCGTGTCCCTATCTTCATATCTGTAATAAAAGCCTAATCAGGAACAATAAAATGGTAAATATGATACCTGCCTATTTTATCAACTTAGCAACTCCAACAATTGCACAGTGACAGTCATCTCATATTTTTTACCAGGCCCTGTAAAGAAGTTAAGAAATTAAATGAAATTCTAAGTAAAGAGAGAGTTTACCCTTCACGGAATCTTTTTTGCTTTGTTCCTCTAAGTACATCCACCACCTATGTCAAGGAGATACATAAAAATAAGAAAATAATCATATTTTATCAATAACGCATATAAAGTAATTCACAATTGCAATTTTTTAAGAAGTCATAAAGTTGTTATTTTCTGATGAGAATTACCTTTCTCGGAGGTTCAATAGATCCCTGGAATAGATGCTTCACATCAAGAATGCGAGGATCAATCTTTGCAGCAGCCTTCTACTTAAAAGCTAAAACATACGTCTCAGCAGATGTGGAACGACTAGCTGCTGGCTTGTGCACCTCAACCTTCTCAAACAACTGCAAAGATTATCAAGTTCAAATAACTGCACCATCGGAAGAAACAAAATCTATTCCTAAAAAAAATAGATGATACCCTTGAGAGACAACACTTGACAGACTCGTGATGTTGCGATCAGAAGACCGGGTACAAAACAACAAAAGGCACTCAGAATTCCAGTTACTGTGTAACGATAGGTATGCCACATCTCAGAATATCAATAAACAACGCATATTATTAACAACAAATGCAACAAACTCGTGGTTGATTAGAGTAGAAAATCTATACCAGATACAAGAAGAAAAAGGTCCGCCCTTTCTTCTTCGTTTACCTCGCCTAAATTATATACCTTTGTTCATTTTCTTTCCCATTAGTCTTGAGTTGCACATAGTTCAAAATAATTACGATGATAATCTTCAAAAGACAAAAGGCACAAAAGAGAAAAGTTTAGACTTTGGACCGAGCACCACTAAACAAAAAGCTTGTTTGTGCAACGTTAAACATCGATATATACAGACTCATGAAACCAAAACCAACTAAACAAATCAAAAACTTAACTAAATCAGCTTACTTGATTGATCCAGACTTTCATTTTCGTTCAACTAGCAATATAAGAACAGTAAAATCATCCAATCCTTTAATCTCAATGACCAGAACCCCTTCAATACAACCCAACATCCCTACGTTCTATCAATACAACTCAGGGTTGTTAGCCAAGTTGCCCCTTCAAGTTGAATTTTTTTGCAAATTGGATTATAAATTTGTTCAATAATGGCAGTTTTTTTTTTTTTACCGAAATTAATGTATGAAAATCCTTTATTAAAAGTATGAAAAGTCTTTATTCATAGATTTTAAGCTAAATTTATATTTAAAATAAGTTAATTTAAAGTTTTCCATTTTGATAAAAAAAAAATTAATTAAAAAAATTGCTTACAATACATATGAGTTAAAATATATAAAAATTAATATCTATATCATTAATCAATTATTTATGTGTAAGTTATATATTAATTTAAAAAAAAATCATCGCTATTAAGGTAATTTATTACAAATTTATAAATTTAAAGTATAACTTGTTAAAATTAAAAATTTAAGAAGTAAACTACTTAGGTGTAATAAGTTAGGGGCAACAATGAAAAAAGTTATATTATATCTGCATGGTTGATTCTTATAATTCCAATAACGCCCAAAATACAAACCCTGTGTATATATTTTGAACTTACACTCCTATAGTTTTAAGCCAAACAAACATTAAACTACCAGCACATTCATTTCATCTCTCAGACATTATACAAAACCATAGTGTACTTATTTAAAAACAGTGTTTTTTTTTTTTTCTTTACTCTTATGCTTATCATCTCAAGCCTTGTATTTGCCTTTTTTTTATTGTTGAATTTCTTATTTCTAAATTTTTTTTTATCTCTGTTCTGTCTACATTTTGTATTTTTACTGTTGATGTTATTATTTGGTTTTTAGTTTGTATTCTTCTTCATTCTTACAAAAAAGTTTATCACAAGTAAAATATATATTTTGGCTTTTTATGTCCAAACTTTGGCTCATGACCACAAGAGTATTGTACGCAATTTTTTGGAAAAAAAAAAAAAAGAAGGTTCGAATTTATAGGAATAATGTTTTACGGAGGAATGAGAAGTTCTTTCTTTAATTTCCAATAACTTATCTCGCTTTGCAAGAGATCACATAAAGTCGAACTTGGTATTTAGATATTTTCTACATCAACGAGCTAGTCAATCATAATCCAACTACACACCTTTTAATAATGTGTTTGGATGGCTCACATAAACTATTAGTTTGAATTAAAAATACTATAATAATTTAAATTTTATAAGAGTAAACATGAAGAAAATTGATTCAAACTAGAATTTGCCTACATGGTGAACTAAATATACTATAAATATAAATATAAAGAAAATTGATTCAAACTAGAATTTGCCTACATGGTGAACTAAATATACTATAAATATAAATATACGTTGTAAAGTAAAGGCAAGGGATTATAAGATATTGAAGAGAATGACAAAATATCCGTTTCTTTATGAAACAAAAATATGCTATAGTAGTAGGTTTCTGCTTAACTCTTCTACTAAAGTCTTTTTTTCTGTTATAAGTGCATTAATAATATCATGGAAAGATACACGTTTGGCACGAGGGATTCAAATTATTGTGGTTTTAAATTTTATGGTTTAAACTAGTGGTTTTAAACCTACATAGTTTAAATGGTGATTTTTGAACTGTCTTTTGAAATGTAAATATATGAAATGAGAATAAAACATCACATGAGTGAATTAGTGTTTAGAAAATTATGATTTACGAAAGAAAACAAGAACGATAAGGTTTTTAACTATAAAGAATAATTTAAAACGGTTATAATTTAAGAGGGAGTTAAATTCTCCAAATTAATAGTTTGGCCTATTTAAACTATCCTTATTGTTTTAAACCATTTCTTTCTTTTACATACCAAACGTATGTTTTTGCAGATCAATTAGTTTAAATCACTTAGTGATGTTTTAAACTATTGCACCGACCGGCATGTAAACCATCCATTTTAAACTGTTGCTTTATTTTCTTTACCAACCCTTGTTCAAATTTAGGGCATAGATTCAAAGCATGGAACCTATGTATCAAATACCTCATTAGAGTTGATAGTTACAACTTAGTTCAAAGACAAAGCCGGAAAATTGGTGAAGAAAGCTTCATATGAAAGGTGAATAAAATGGGGACAAGAACGTTAGAGAGAAGAATACATATATAAATATATCTGCGTGAGTGTGGTTTAAATAGTTAGTCTCTATTGGATACTGTTATATTAGTCGTTTGATGTAAATTTGACAATTGAAACAACGTAGATAGTTGACTAAAAAACATATCTCTTCAATTAGTGAGCATTTTATTTAAGAATCTTATTAAATATGATTTTAGAAAATAATTTGTTTGTAACTTGTTGAGATGCATTTTTTTTTTTTTTTGAATAATAAAGTGTACACTAAGGATTTGTTATATGATTCTTTATGATTTGGTGAATTATATGGGATTAATTGAAAGTTATATTTTAATAATTTCAACGGCAATTGTATCTTTATTTTTTTGCAAAAAAATTCAGATTTTCAGAAAAGGCTTCAAAAAAAAGATGAATATAGAGCAAAGCATCAATGCAACTAACAAAAATCTTTCCCTTATCTTGAAAATGTGTCAATCTTTTCATGCTACCAGCAAGAGATTTGCACCTTCGTCACCTTTTCATTCTACAAATTAGCTACATTCTAGTTATTAAAACATGCAATATCCTATAGTTTGGTCCTTAAATTTAGGGTCATTAAAAGTATATTGTATTTTTTCAAGAGAAATGTTAAGGTTTATTCTTTTTATCGCCTTTTTATCTCTCTTTATATATTTTTTTAGGCATGTGTTCTCTGACTGTTCAAGAAAATGAAAGCTTACTAATCATTCTTTTACCAGTTATTACAAAGTTGCTATCCTTAATTAATTTTACGACATTATCATTGTATGTTAAGTGTTAGTATTTACTCCCTTTGGATTTTTTTCCTCTTACGCGCGCATGTATAAAATTTGCTTTCATTGAAAATCCAAACATTCAATTTTTATTTTTTTTTTTTTACAAATATGAAACAACCAAATAATAATTCATTGGCGATAAAAGCAAAACAAATTGATCATTTAAATTTGATTTGTACCTTTGCTTGTTGTCTTTAAATGTTCTTTTAAGCAGATAATTTTTCTTCCAAAAAGATATGTGGCAACGAAACATAATTAACATGAAGAAGAGTTATGAATATTAACAAATAAGCTTTCACAATATGTGGAGGATCCCCCAAAAAAAAAAAAATTAACATGTAGGATTCAACCGAAAAAAAAGGTATTTATCTTTTTATACCATCTCTTTTAGATTAATTCAAAAACAAAAATATTTTTGCTTTTTGATATCATCTAATGTACACCTTCATATTAGATTTAATATACAAATTTCTACCTTACCTTTGTTAATAGTTGATTTTAATCTTTAAAATGACCAAATTATCCACAAATAAAAAAGAAAAAAAATTAAAGAAAACAAAAATAAAAACATACAAAACACCCTTTTAAGGGTATTCCATAATTTTTAAAATCACAAACTTTCGTATAATTTATTTTCAAAGTTGTTTAAAGTTCTTTAATTTTTCAATTTAAGCGTATTTTAGGCAATTTTTTACTTCAAAATTACTAAAGATTCATTAAGAAAATGTATAAATTTGTACACTAAATCTAATATAAAAGTATACATTCGATGAGATTAAAAACTAAAAATATAATATTTAAATAAAACTAACATACAATGTATAGAAAGTAAATAACAAAAAACAACAGAGAGACTTGTGGTCGGAGAACCAACTGACATGCTACCCAGATATTTTTTTTTTTTTTAAAAAAAAAAAGACAACCTTTGGTTTTGTTCCACAAAAAGCCAGAACACAAAATAAATTTCTTTTTTGCTGGTGCGTATAAATAACAAAATTAAGATTTCAAGATTTTGCCGGAGAACTGTGTAGATTTTTCAAGGAAGACGAGGCCTTATACTCTGGGACTTTCCAATAATTTTCTTGTCTTGGAAACTAGTATAATAGCGTGTAAAAAAATTGCAAACGTTCAAAGACGATTTGGTTTCTTGTTCCTAATAATCCTATTTTGTTTCTTGTTTTTATACTATTATTATTAAACAATGATAAAGTTGTAATCTTCAATATATATAAAAGCGAAAAAGCGTACAGTAAAAAAATGCACCTTATGTGTGGTTTCAACATGCGTCCTTTTCTTTTTACTTCTGGCTCCGTCTGATAAATAATTTTAAATTAATAATTTGATTTGAGTTAATGTAATTTAAATTAAAATTTAAGTCAATAATTTGAATTATTATTTGAGTTGGTGTTTGTATGTGTATTTAAGTTTTAATTTGAGTATAGACTAAAATTGAAATTTGTTTTTAGAGAAGTGGTGAAAATAGTTTGTAATTTATTATTAAATCTAATAAAATCTTAATGTTAATGGTCCTAAAAAATATATAATATGGATCTTAATTTATTCCTCTCTTCACTAGAAACATGATAAAAAAAATCATCTCACGTTGATATCAAATGAAGAAATTATGATTTTTTTTTTCAAATACAAGAGAGAGAATTTTAGTTTTTACTGTAGTAGAAATATCTGAGTATAAAAAATTTAGAGGAGTAGAACTCTAAAAACTTGAATTCTTGATACTCAAAAGATTTGAATTTTGAGAGAAATAAACACATATCCAAAGGATTCTTGATACTCGAATTCAAATTTAAGTCTACTGAATACTAAGAGTACTCAAAACAAACAACCCTTTTTATGTCATGTTTTGGTTTTCTTTTTTCCTTTAATCTTAAACATACATGAAAGTAAAAAAATGTACTTAATGTAGTGTCCTTTTTTTTGCTTTTATGTAATGTTTTGTTTTTTTTCTTCAACACTAGTAAATTGTAAACGAATGGTAATTAAGCTTTCATTTTTATGAAAAATGGGAGAATACACGACAAGAAAGGAACATAAAGCGTAACAAAAAGTATGACTTTAGTATTTCTCTTTGTTTAATGCTTTTTTAGTGACACAATAAAAATAGATTAAAGTGATTAGCTATTGTGGTGTAAGTAGAAGAAACGGAGGGAAATTAAGAGAAACATCACAAAGATAACGAAAATATCTATTATTAATAGTAACGTTAATTGTTAAATTTTCAATATCAGTTATTAAAAATTAAAAGAAAAAAAAGAATTTTAATTTTTAAATTAATATTTAAGGTTAACAAGTTGTTTGACCTGCTATAACAAGTCATATAAACATCACGACATCAAGTGTATTTGAGTTATATAGTTATAGGGTATTTGGAAAATGAGTTAAGACTGAGAGTTAGAACTATAACATGCGAGAGATTTATGCTATAGTATATTTTTGCTTTACACTGTAACATAATAGAAGCTTTACACTATTTGAGTTAGAACTGAGTTTGTCAAACACCTCATTATTAGTATAATTAGATCAATAGCCAATGAAAACATAACAATTAAAAACTCGTCCATATATATATATATATATATGTATATGTTTTTTATACAATTGTCCTCTGAACTTATTGTGCATTTACAATTTGTCCTCTAAACTTTAGATCTTGACAATTTGCACATTGAACTTACAAATTCGTAGTAAATCACCCTCATCAATAACAACATTAATTTTTGACTGAAATTGACATGCAATTTTTATACGGGTTACTAATCAAGAGCACGAAATGTCTTTTTTTAATAAATGTTAACATAAATCTATATTTAAAATAAAGTTAACTCAAAACTTTCTATTTTGCTAGATCTTAATTGAAAATCTTGATCACAATAAATTTAGATTAAAAATACATAAAAATGACTATCTATGTCACAAATCATCGATCATAGTGCAAGTTACATATCATTTTTTTTATTAATCAATTTCACTATTAATGAAATAATTTGCTAGAGATGCGTAAGTTTTAAGATGTAAACTGTCAAATTTAAAAGGTAGAGGTTAAATTGCAATTGTGCAATAGTTTGAGGTTAAAAATACATAGAACTGACCATCAATATTATTAATCAATGATCATTATGCAAGTTATATATCAATTTTTGTTATGAATCAATTTCACTATTACTGAAGTAATTTGCTAGAAATGTGTAAGTTTAGGATGTAAACTGCCAAAATTAAAAGGTCAGACGGTAAATCACGACCGTGCCATGGCTTTAGGAGCAGCAGCGCAAAAGAAAAATCGTGTATATACATATATATACATAGTATATACGTCCAATCCAAATTTTCTCTATCCGGACCTTTGAACCAAAGGAGTCATTAGTTTATTGTAATTACTGTTTTATCCAAGGAAAACCAGTTAAGAATGAGAAGGGGGAAAATCAATTGTCAAAAAAATGCAATTATAATAGTTGAATGCTAATAAAATCAAACAATGACGCATAAAGGGGCCAAAATATTGCTGCATCGTGCAGATAGAACGATGGCAACCATCATAAAAAACTGCAAGTGAATCTTAACGTGTATTTAAATATAAGACCTCACATCACCAAACTTATAAATTTTGTGAGCACAAATGATCCATAGCATCAATGCATGTACTTTTAAAAGAATTCTACTGTCATGAATTTTCACAGGGCCTATTTTTCTTTTCCCCCAACTGGGTATTTTTTCTGTGCTCTAGAAACTTCCAAGCATCAGTTTAGTCCGCTCGGCCGTCGCTGCTACTCGCAGATGATCTCTTACCACCATACTTCTGTAAACGTTGAACGGTCATAGTCACTTTTTATGCGCAAGAAACTTGTCATAGGGAAGGAATTCTAAAGCTTGTTAGAGTGACACAACGACCAAGAGATACAAGCAAATGATGCTATAAAAATGGTGGTGTTAAGCAATGCAAAAATAATAAAAAAGAATACGAAGTTCACCTGTTTCCCAATGTTGAACGGAATGTATTTGTACTTGATCATGTGTGCAATTTGGCGCCTCATTGTGAGAACAAAGAGGACAATCCAGTAACAAAGTAGGATGGGCCAAAATACAGGAACATCAAACATGGAAAAGAAGGTCATGACAAAAGCTATGCAAAAAGCCTTTGTGAAGGAGTACCTGGAATCATGCAACAAAATAAAAGGAAAACAAATAAGTACAGGAAACTGATTCCTACTGGAACGCAAGAAGTACATTTATATGTCGCTTTTAATACATCCAATCGACTGAAATTAATTAAAAAAACAAAAAAGGCCAAAACATAAAACTCTTACAATGCATCCAGAAAAAAAGGATCCTAACATGACTGCTCCTACACTCAAAAGGGAAACTACACAACAACAATGCATTGGAGCCTACACAGCCCCATTTGTACCACCAGTCAAAACGACAAATCAAAAACCAATTCATTTGCTAAACTCACGCTTTCGAAGCAACTGGGCTCGCCTCAACAAAACAAGTGAAGCTGCAGCCCAAAGGGAAAGACTTCCCATCAGGTGAGACACCTCATTTTCATTTTCTAATCAATTTAATATTCTTAAGTATTTCTGGCATTGACGTGTGAAAATAAATACCACCTACGAACATATAATTGATGTTAAATACAAGATATCTTGAGCTAGTAGTTCATCCATTGTTAAACCGATTAGATTATCTTCATATATCAGCTCACTAGAAAGCTCCTTCTGCGTCATCTAAATAACTAGCCGTTCTTCAGAGCATACAAAATAATAAGCACATAACTAGCCGTTCTTCAGAGCATAAAAAATAATAAGCACTTAGAATACCCAAGACAGACAATCATTGTAAATATTATGTTGCCTACAGGAGACACCTAGCATCCTAGATATTGGCAGATCCTGAAAGCAAGTATAAGTCTAAAATTTAAGGCAGCAATAACCAAAAAGCATATTGAAAATACCAGCTTAGGATTTTAATATTGAAACAGACGTCTTGATGGATGAAAATATGTTTTCACAGGACTTTATAGATGGGTTTTAGCGATTAGGAACTGGAAAATTCACAGTGACGAAAGGAAATAAGCTGATACTTGATAGGGATGTTCTGGAACAGTTATATTAATTCTCTTCCATAAAACTACACTGTCCAAGATACCATTATTGCAGAAAACTTAGACACCCTAAGCCCAGATACGAATGGAAAGAGAGACAGAAAAAAATTCAAACAGTTGTCCACCCTTCAGATCAAGGGGTATTAAGAAAATAAAGAGCTCTCTACCCAGAACGAAGCAATATACCTTGAAAGAATATCTTACACAATCAATCAGTACAATCAATAAAGCCTAAGATCTAGCCTCTATAGCCAACTTAGCTGTAACAGATATCTTCTAAACATTATTTGGAAATTGATCAGCAAAATTATCTCCGTTATTCACTGATATTTTAATATTCCCATGGAAGCAGTTGTACACGTATAATTTCTAGCCCTTAGAATAGCGCATAGGGCCCTAAACGCAAAGCATAGAATATTTTAGTGCTATACTTGTTGCATTTTCCCTTTCATAACTGCTTACACTCTTATCCCAAGTAATAGAAAAGTTCCACGGTAAAGCTTCAGCAGCTAAGGATAATAGAAAAGAATTCAAAAAATGAAACCTTAACAGAGCCAACAAGCCCTAGAGCCTCAAAGAATTCCAAGACAAGATCAATCATCACAACAGTGCAAAAATTTTAGTAACATCAGCTAAAACATACAGGAGAAAAAGATCTTTAGTTACCAGAACTTAAACTCAGGAAGTCGACGAAGGAACGGC